>JAJJWW010012741.1:0-262600 GCA_023531295.1 Papaver armeniacum
CTTTTCTTTTAAGAGCTTGATCACATTCAAGCAATCACCCTCTAACCGTATCATTGTTAACCCTTTCGCTTTTCCCATAAGATTGCCTCTAAAAGTGTTCGAGCTTACCTTTCTCTAGATCTATTGCAAGAAATGCACCTCCTCACAATCCATCGCAATCACTTGTAAAATTTATATATTAATTTAGAGCTAAATCCGGTAAATCGTTATCCAAATCCAAATCCAAATCCAAAGTCTTTTCTAATGAGCAAATAAGATCGAGTAGAGAATATCCCCAAAAAGTAGAACACAGGTTTTACGCTTGGGGCCTGTCCGAGCCTCGCACAACTTGCACTACGGCAAGCAAAACTGTTATCATCAATATTAGTTTTGATCACATCAGAGAAAGGAAGTGTTAGTAGGAACTAAAGGCTACACGTGTAGGGCTAATGATGTCTAACCTGATAATTTTAGTCTCGGAAATGAACGGTCTGAAAATGATGGCTAAGCTAATGTGGTCCGGCGGCACCAGTACCACTACTCTGAACCCTCCATAAGACTCAGAACACCACCATTACCACTGCAGAAGATTATTATTTTTTTTATTTTTTTTTGGGTTTTTGGTTGTTACCTAGAAGAGAAGGGAAAATGAGAGGTGGGTATAGAGCAGATGGGCAAACAGAGCTGAATATGAACCACAAAAGGAAGGAAAATCGATTAGATTTTTGGTTTTTTTTTCTTCAGCTGCTACAATTACGGTTTGCGGGGAACGATTCAAGGAATGATGGGAATATGTTTGGATGAAATTGTTGCTTCTGTTGGGTTTCAATTTGAATTTAAAAATGGGGTTTGGACGTGATTAATTGGTGTGTGTTCTACAATGATTTTGTAAGTTATTTAGCTTAAAATTGCCTCTTATATCTCTCTATATTGCATATACATGTGTCCCTTATACTATTATTGCTAAGGAATTTTCCTTTGATATTATTTCCAGTAACAGCAATGGAATTTCTAGGGTATTCTGCTGGTATGTTCAATTGTAACAAGCAATGGAACTTCCAATTTGTTTTAAACAATGTATCATTGTTGAAGAAGAGCATGTTATTTTGTGATTCAAATGGAACAGTAAGTTATTTAGATTCATGATTAGGGAATCTTGCTTCATGGGTGAGTTTCTTAGACAGGCGCTTGTGCTGGTTTGGGGTCATGCATGCTATTTCATCTGTTTGCTGACCTTTTGCATTCTTACCGAAATAAAGTAAAATCTGCAACATTTTATAGTGGATGTATCTTTTGATGCCTTAATTGAATTTGACTTGTACATAGGCTATCAGTTTTAAAAATATTAAGCGGAGATGAGCAGCTAAATGTAAGAAAAATTCATGTAGGAAGGGGGATTTCAATGCAATACTCTTACGCTTGGCTCCTGAGCTTTGATTGTTTTAACTTTTAAACTTCCTCTGGCAAGTGACTGTATCCTTTGCTGTTGTTGTTTCATTCAGGCAAGTTTTTGTTTAGTAGTGTTAAAAGCAGTGATGAGCAGAAGATTTGTAAGAAGATCCATCCCATGTAGGAAGTGGATCTTCTATGAAGTAGTCTTGCGCTTGGCTTTCTGAGCTTTTATTGTTTGTTTTACTAGTGTCTGTTATAGGAAAATCATATTTCATTTCAAACGTATTAGTGATGACTGTGTTGTCCTCTGAAATGGTGGGTCTGCTCATTTAGCCTGTTAGTGTATGAATTGATGGTGCTTTGAGGAGATAGTTATTTGTCAATACTGGTGTTTGGTTCTTTTTTGAGAGTGCTGTTGGTAGAAGGTGTTGGTCCTTAGAGTGTGCTATTGGTGCTTTGCGGAGAAAATGCTGCTACCAGTGATTGCTTGCTTACAAGGATTTCATGTCTGTAATTTTTTTGCTGAGGATTTGGATCTAATTAGATGTTCTACTTCATTACCTTGTTTCTGTTTTGCTAGTTTGATGGTTTGCTGCAGTAAGAATAAGGTCTCACTTGATGCAATCCCTAATTGTGGTTTACAGAAACAATCCCTGCAAATTAGGGAAAATAAACGCAAAAACCATAATTTTTGGTGCTTACTTTTGTTATTCTACAAACACGAATCCAAACAATTAGACTTCTTCTTACGACACTTTGTAGTTTTTCTCTGTCTGATTTTTTTCTTAAGGCTGAGCGCCAAGAAGAAGAAGCAAAAAGATGTGATATGAGCCTCTGTGGTGCCATGATTTGATTTGGTTTACATAAAACTTAATACCAGTGTGCAAGTATTCTCCTCTAAATAAATGGTGAGCTTTGCATCTCAAGAACCATAAGCAACTGTATTTCTATCCTCTGCATCAAAGGCAAAGATTGTACGTTTTATTTCTTTGTTCTGTAGAAAATGATGTTTCCATTTAGGCAAGTGTGAATTTTGCTTTTGTGGATTGCAATTGGCACGTATGTACAACATCTTTGGGTGTACACTATATTGTATACCAAATAAACACATACAACTTCTTTTTTGTTTGGGCTAAAGTCAGTATTTGCTCACTTCCCGACCGTGAGTTTTGTACTCACTAGGCATTTACAAAGCAAAGTTGTTGGTTCATCTGACATTTAAGAGATACAATTGGTCTGATGACTGTCTCTCTTCAAGACATTTTGGTTAGTCTGTAAGAGCGTTTGTTCTCTTTTCAAACCTTTCAAGTCATAGTTTTGTCGTAATTATTTCTCTTTTAGTTAAATCACCTATCCAAAGATAAAGAAAGAACATTAACTCTTTCCTACAGTTACGGCCAGTTTGCTTCCTTCGGCATATTAGTGGAAATTCCAACGATAATGAATAAGAACATGGCAGGCTTGTAACCTTATTTGAATTTAGAGTTTGGCGATTCTTATTGCATCAGGGGTTGTGTAAAGTTCTTTTGCCGCAGAATGTCAAATTCTTTGACAGGCACGCTAATGAATACTTTCCCTCTTGGAATTCCTTCGCCATTTCAGATGATTGTCTAGGTGAAGAATTGAAAACTTTATCTCTCATTCAATCCCACTCTGATCTTCTAGTGTATTCTGCTGGTATGTTCAATTGTAACAAGCAATGGAACTTCCAATTGGTGTCGAAGAGCATGTTGTTGTATGATTCATGTACTTCCTTTGGGATGGAACTGTAAGTTATTTTTTAGATGCATGATTAGGAATCTTGTCATGGGTGAGTTTGTTAGACAGTCAGTTGAGCTGGTTTGGGGTCATGCCATTTCATCTGTTAGCTTACCTTTTGCATTCCTACCGAAATAAAATAAAATTTGGCAACATTTTATAGTGGATGTATGTTTTGATGCCTTAGTTGAATTTGACTTGTACATAACAGTTTAAATTTCTAAATATTAAGCAGTGATGAGCAGCTAACATCATAACATGTAAGAAAAATTCATGTAGGAAGCGGGATTTTCAATGAAATACTCTTACGCTTGGCATCTGACCTTTGATTGTCGTAAACCTAAGAACAATTCTATTGAATAGTCTTACGCTTGGCTTCTGAGCCTTTATTGTTTGTTTTACTAGTGTCTGTTATATAAAATCTTATTCATTTCAAATATATTAGTGCTAGCCTGTTTGTGTATGAATTGCTGGTGCTTAGCAGAGATAGTTCTTCTCAGTTCTTGGTGTTTGGTTCTTTGAGAGTGCTGTTGGTTAGAAGGTGTTGGTGCTTTGAATGTGCTGTTGGTGCTTTGCAGAGAAGACGCTGCTACCAGTGATTATTTACATATCAAGGATTTCATGTCGGTAACTTTTTTGGGCGGGGGATTTGGATCTAATTAGAGGTTCTACTTCATTACCTTGTTTCTGTTTTGCTAGTTTGATGGTATGCTGCAGTAAGAATAAGGTCTCACTTAATGCAAGCTACATCCCAATAATGCCTACTCTAGAGTCTTTAATATGGTTTCCATCTGTCAGTGATGTTCATACAGTATGGTGTTGGTTGGTAACATACTATGCAACTACGGCTGGTGTGCACTGTTGATCCAGTTGGTTGTGTTGTTACTGATGCCAAGCTATTGGTGCTGCTTTTGGATGAAGTATGAGTTGTTATTGCTCGCTGCAGATGTGGTATTCAACCATTTGTAAGGTGAAATTCTGTGTACATACATAATGCACAAACTTAGGCGTACGTTACTACAGCTGCTGCTTCTGCATTCCTGTCGCAACTCCGTCTTTCGTTTCAACAATAAATTGGCATCTTCATCTTTCATTCAGCTCCTTGCTATTTTTCTGCTCACTCCTATGTTCCTCCTATTGATGCAGTTCCTTCAACACCTGTGTTTGGTGCATGGCTAAGCACAATATTCCATGGATCTGCACTGCCTAGAATGGATATCTTAGAAGTATGTGGTCAGGCAAAGCTGAATTTGGCTAAACATGGAGGTTGTGATGGATATGGAAATGAATGTACCAGACGGATGAAGATGGTGTCTGTTGTGAATTTGAAGAAAGATCAGGTTCCCTATTTTGAGTTTTGGAAGATGAAGATGGTGTCTGTTGTGGTAGTGGCGGGGCCAATTTCGGGGTGCCATGTGTCAAACAGATGGTGACATGTACAGACTGAACCGAGCTAACAAGAAAACTCAGCGAGTTGAAGGGCTAAAACGTCTTTTTAGATGGGAAGATGTGGACGGCTGGCAGATAACTTCTGACTTCTGAAATTACTCAGATGTTTATGCAGCACGAGCTGGAAAAACCACAGGATCTGAGAACCAAAGCCAAGTTAGACGAAGAAATGTGGGATGGCCGTTTCTCCAACTAACATTTGGTTTCCAAGGCAACTCAGTTGTGGGAGTTCTTACTAGCACGAAAAAGTAAGTACATATTCCGTGACACCGGACGTCCTAACGGTGCATGAACCCTTTTGACAATCTCTGGCAGCAGTTGAAAACCTTCCCAATTTGGCTCCGTATATTTTCCACGTATCATAGATTCTGTTTCGTGCCTACTGGTGTCTAATATCTACTTTTCTGTATCGCTCAGGTCAACACGAAGTTCTTGCTTCAGGCTCTATTGAGGATCTGACAGCTCATCGTGAACATAGGTGATGCTCATTGCTTTTCATATATATACACATATAATAGTGTACATAATTATTGGTACTTGTGTGACCCATTTAGCCATTCAGGTGTTATTTATCTATGGATCAGAGCCGTCAAGTTTCCTTGTCAGGATGTTTTTATCTGCTCACTCTGGTGAAGTGGCTTCAACTCATGTAGATGATAGAGAATCGTCGAATGGATCTGTTGTGAACACTAATAATGAAAGGCAGTGAAGCAGTTCGTAGTCACGCAAGTAAAGAAATGCTTTCTCGTGTGGATGATAGAATCATAGAAGTGAAGGAGTTCATCCTTAGACGGGTGGGCACATGCTTTACAACGTACTCGTAACCAGTCTCCCCCATCTGGTATGTAACTTTCCGCCAGTGGCATTAAGGCTTCTTTGATTGTACAGCATAGATAAATAACTTAACAAAAGCAATGAGGTAGATCAATAATGCTCGTAGCCATAGGTGTACCCCTAGAATACAGAATGGTGTATAAAAATCCTAAAAATATTTCACCAGCGGTATGCTTAAATTCCCAACTGACTTATCATATCAAACCATGTTTCCGTGACTGCACAAATAACGACGGCTTCTTGACCATCTCCATGATGTAATTTATGGCAGCCTAACTGATATAATAGTCATATAATCAAGCTGCTTCAACTTACTGATGCTAAAATGTCTTCTTTCTTGAGAATTAGAGAAGAATACTTGCACATGCAGTACTGGTGTTAAGCTTTCTGGGATCTTCTAAACCGCTGATAAACCTTGGTTATTAAAATCTAAACAACAAAGGTTTCGTGGTGTAGTTGGTTATCACGTCAGTCTAACACACTGAAGGTCTCCAGTTCAAACCTGGGCGAAGCCATAATTTCTTTTTGTTTTTTCTTCTATTTTCTGGTTGCCATAACTCCAAACCTGGGCAAACTAACTTTTTTTTTATCTTTTGGTGTTCCTATTAACAAGGTCATTTCCACCACCGTCTCCTACCTCCTCCCACCACCGCAAACACAGCAGGGTGAGCTATTGGAAACCCCTATTTCATGGCTATTTGTGTTTGATTCAACAAACAAGGCTCCAAATCCTTTGATATTACTGACAGCAAACGAATTTCAAGAGGACTCCAAAGACCCACTTCTGGAAGTCCCTCTATCAGATTCGATTGAGCTTAGGCTTATCCAGTGGCCTGGTAATAAACAGGTAGGTAAGGGATTTCTCAGTTATTCGTGGAATTGATTACACTGACTGTTCTAGTTTAGAAAATATTCACCGTGTTTTGGAATTTCAGGATCCTGATTTTGATGGCCAACAAGTGTCTATTAAGTTGCATCATGATGGACAGTTTGCTACTTTTAAAGCTTCATCAGGTATAACCGTATAAGTAAATCTTTGTTTGTGACATATCATAGTTGTTTTCTTTTCCTCTGGCCATTGATATGATTATACTTGTTTTATGTATTAATGGTAGGAAGAATATCATACGAAATGGTGAGCTATGCATCTCAAGAACCAGAAGCAACTATATTTCTATCCTCTGCATCTGAGGCAAAGATTGGTACGTTTTATTTCTTGGTTCTTTAGAAAATGATGTTTCCGTTTAGGGCAAGTGTGAATTTTGGTTTTGTGGACTGCACTTGACATTTAACACTATATTAAATACCAAATAAACGTAGACAACTTCTTTTTGTTTGGTTTGAAGTCAGTATTTGCTCACGAGTTTTGTACTCACTAGGCACGACAAAGCAAAGTTGTTGGTTCATCTGACATTTAAGAGATACAAATTGGTTTGATGACCGTCTCTCATCAAGACATTTAGACTAGTCTGTAAGAGTGTTTGTTCTCTCTTTCAAACCCTTCAAGTCATAGTTTTATCATAATTATTCTCTCTTTTACTGAAGTGGGAATTACCTACCCAAAGATAAAGTAAGAACTTAACTCTTTCCTACAGTTATGGCCAGGTTGCTACCTTGGGCATATTATTGGAAATTCCAACACTAATGCATAAAAACATGGCTGGCTTGTTTCAATTCAGAGTTTGGTGATTCTCATTGCATTAGAGGTTGTTGTGTAAAGCAAGAAATTCTTTTGCCGCAGAACGTCAAATGCTTTGGCAGGTACGCTAATGAAAACTTTTCATCTTGGAATTCCTATGCTATTTGAGATGATTGTCTCAGTGAAGAATTGACGCAGGAGTAGCTTTCTTTTGTTGGCAAGTCGCTATTGTATTGTAGTATCGATCTCCATGAATCTGTTATTTGCACATGCATCTTCCTTAAAATTCTTAAGTATCATTGCCTGCTAAAGTTGTTTTCTACTGTCAAGTTACTAAAGATAGAGAATACCCTCTAATTTGCTGAACTTTTTCTTTAAGGCCAATGTTTGTTCCGCCATTAAAAGAGACTATCATAGATCTCCAATTATGAATTCATAAAAAATATAAAGCGGAAGCTCTACTTATCGGGTGATTAATGAAGTGCATTATTGTAGCCAAAGTGTTACTGTCATTATTGTTTTTGCTTAGCATATCATTTAGCATCTTTTTTATCTAAAATTAAAATTGTGGAAAGAAAATTTATACTGTTAACCCAATTTATGATCACTGCACTTTGGTAATGTAGAAACAAAATCCTGAATCAGGAACATTGGTAACCCATCAAAACAAGCTCTCTAGTATCTCCTTGGTCCACCATCTTGATCACGACCAAGAAACGACAACCTGTTGATGAAGTTCCCCGTCCTCAGTTGATATGCGGGGATATCAAATTTGGTATATTTTCTTGTCAAATATTTGGATAGCTCATTAATTTTGTTTACTGCGTGCTTGTACTTCTCCGACAAGACGATATATTCTCGTCTTGTTTCTTCCAGAAACTTCTTCTTCTGACTCTTTCTTTTCAAAGACATGTAATCTTCAAGTTTGAAATAGAAAGAAGACCTCCTCTTCCACTTCCATCGACACCCATAACAATATCTCTTTACATCAAAGATTACATCTTCAATTTGGTGTCTGCTCTCAAATGCGGATACGCTGTCCTCCATCCACTGTACATGGGAGCTAGGGACATAATCTTCAATCTCTAACATATCCCAAATAAACAATTGCATTTCATGTAACTTCCCCAATGCTGTGTTTCTTCTAATATTACATTCTCTGAGAAGCTTATCTGTCTTATCATGTGTCTTGTTGAATTCATGGGAGAGCTTCGAATCCAATTCTTTGAGAATGCTTACATGGTGGTCAAGTACAGTCTCTTCAGATGCATCCCCATAAATAGATTCAATGGATGTGACCAAGTTTAAATATCTATCAATAACCCTAGTTTTGGAATCTGAAGAAAAAGAATCCCAATCATTCAGCAAATCTACCATGTCTAACTCATAACGCCTGTCGTGAGCTTCCATAATTTTTTCTTCTCTTTTTCTCTGGTTTTGCGTTAGGTTTTCTAGCCTGCTAGACAAGACAGTCATACGTACATATAGGCGCTTGGTCTGTTGTGTTTCTCTACAATATTAGGAGGCCTTCTTATATAAGTTCTTCAAATACTAGGAAAAGGAAATCATCTAGGAAAAGGAAATCATCTATACTTGGAAATAATAAGAAGTAAGAAGCTTAAAACAGAAAATTCTAAATTAAGAAAGTAACAAACTTCAAAAACCAAAATCGATTTCCAAATATAAGCTCCTGAAAAATTCAAGAAAATAATAAGAATGTAAATTTCCCGCCGTGTTTGTTTAGTCCGTTATCCAGAACTCAGCGAGCAGCTGTCAACTGCAAAAAGTTGGTCATTCAGCTAATCTGCCAAAGGTGTATTACATTTTTGGAAGAAGAAAGTAGGAGTAATAATATTTGCCACCGAAAGGAGTACAGCTAAGTTAAATCATGGGGACGTAATGGTCGCCAATATAGGCAAAGTGATAACTGAGATGTAAATTACTACATTTTACTGAGTGATGGGGGCAGTATTGACTCAACATTGGTGATACCATTCGAATATATACGATTATATTACAAAGGATAGCGCAGACAGTTACAAAGACATAGGTAATATGGATGATGGTCAAGAAGTGAAATTATGTAGTCAAGTCAACGTATATATATAGCCATATAGGGGAACTTATGTCTAGCCCATTTTAGAATTTTTGTTTATCTTAAACCCATCATTAAGATGCATGATATGTTAAACCCATACTAGTATTAGTTTACTAGACTAACCTCATAACCTATGTAATTTATTTTCAAATATTTATTATTAAAACAAAAACTAACGTATTTAATGGACAATGAAAAAGTCAAATACCAAATATGTAGGAAAAAATTCTCAAATCCGTGCTAAAATGTGGGTCTTAAATAATTCTCACAGGTCATTGAAAATTTTAGTTTTCACAATTAATGATAATAAAAAAAGTTATTGGTTGGGTATAGCTACATTTCATGAAAATTGTAATTATTATCGGTCGTTTAAAATTCTAGTTTTCACATTTTAGTGATGATTATAATTTTTATTGGTCGGAATTATTCGTATTCAATTATCAACTATTATTGAAAATTTTAATTTTCACAATCTAGTGATAATCAAAGATTATTATACAAAGATTCTTCACTTTGACTAACTTTGTTTATCTTTTTTCGCATCATTGTTTCTGATGTAGTACATGTTCTTCGATACTTTGCTAATTCGAGACGAATTCTTTTCGAGATGGCGGGCCTGATGTAGGACATCCGTTAGATTTAGGAATAATAATTTTATTATTATTTCTAGAGTTTAATTAATTTAATATAGGTATATCTTATTTTTAGAAGTTATTTAATTCTAGAATATTATTTATTTTAGGGATTTCTTATGTTCCAAGTTTGAGTCTTAGAGTTATTTAAATAGGAGACTAGTCCTATGTAAGAAAACACATGATTATTAAAAACCAATATTGAGATTTCTCAACTATTCTCCTACTTTTACTATCAAATTCTTTATTCACGCTTCCGTTCTACATTAGTTTCCTTTGCAAATCAGTAATAATCGCAATTTTCACATATTGAAATTACTTCTGATTTTGTGAAAGTTTTGATTTTCATTAGTAATAATCACAATTTTCACATATTGAAATTACTTCTGATCGATTTTTTGAAAGTTTTGATTTTCATTAGTTAACGATTGGTGATAATCGGAAATCGAACGTCTATTTACAGAATCTTGTAAAACTCGCACTTATCAACAATTGTGATAATCCGCGCAATTCAGTAATAATTGTATCCGTTATAATTGAAGCAATCACCAATTCACTGTTGCTATCCTAGTACAAACCAAAAAGAAGAAAAAAAACGCTGATAAAAAACATTATGGTTGGAATATGTGACTCGCTTGAAAACTCTTTGCGTACAAAGATACGTAAAAGCATACGCATCATGGATAGTTATAATACTAGAAGAACAAAGATTTTTAGTAGATAATCAAACAAAAAAAATAGTTACCCTGCGTTAGATACATTATATATATATAAAAAAAAGACGATAATATATAGTAGAGGTTAATTTAGTAATAAATATTTGAATGGTTGACCAGAGTAATTAATGGACCGAAAATAATGCCCGTAATACTTGTTGAATGCACGTAAAACTTGTTGGATATTTTTATCACAAATTCTACACATATATGTCATCTTAATGATGGGTTTCTGGAAGAGAGAGGAACCAAACATGGGTTCCTGAAATTTCCACTATATATATTTAAAATGAATAGCAAGAAAAGAAATCATTTAGAATTTAATTGGCCAATAATTATACAAGCTAAGCACACAAAGTAGTACTACTTGATCAAAATAAATAAATTAAGCTACTACTATATGTTGGAAAAACTGGGTTGCAATAGAAGATGAAATAACACAGGAAGAGATTGTTGTACTCCAAACTTTCAAGGCTCATAAGATTTCTTTTAGACAATTATTTCTACCCTCCCAATAAATTGGCGATTACAATAGGTATGTGAAATAATGCCTTCGGGATACAATGAAAGCCCTACAACGGAAATTGAATTCAAGGTTTGTACCCCTTGATCCAATCAAGAACACATGTAAACAAAATTTCTGATGATGCTTTAGAAAGAGAGAAAACAGAAAAGGTTTTTCGATATAATTTAAACGAGTTTTGGGAGATGCTATTTATAAAGGTTTTCGCATCTGTTGGGAATAGACATCTTTTCACCAACAGGTTTCTCTTCACGAAACGATGAGTCTCTTCATCATCAGACATCAATGACGTCTGTTGGATTCAAAGATTCTGGATATGTTTGTAACTGTCGAAACAGTTACGTACCACCAAACAATTCTTATAGCAAGGCCATAATATATATGAAACAGGACATGATATATAATTACTATGAGCAGGTAAGTAGAAAAATGCGATCACATATGCTAAAATGTGGTCTATTTGTAACTTTTTTCTTTGACCTAAATCAGTAGAGTCATGGCGTGGATACATTGTCATGCTCTTTATTAAAAGCTATCAAAAGATTTAATGCAGCTGACCCTGCGCATACCTTAGCAAGTACCGGTAGATTACGTACAAAGTGAAAATGAAAAATTTGTTGAACTTTTTTGGTAGAGATTCTCAAATTATGGTTGAACATTGAAGAGGGGAAATTGGCTATAAAATCCAACCGAAGCTACGCTTATTGCATTTCGAGATATCACAAAACTGCTTATTCTATGAAGGAGATGGATCGAGCTAGTTTCGATTTCTCTAAGAGTTTTTTAATAGTTTTATACAATTTCTTGTGTTTTTTTTTGGTTAGTTCATTCCAATATTTCACTCCTAGATTCATAATCAAGTTACGAAGATCAAATGAAGTTCTCCCTGTCACAAACATTATTAGAGTATATTACCCTACATAAGTAGCCGAGGTTATAGTGCAACGACCGAGGCAACCGTGCAGTCAAGAAATGTGCCAGAAAATAGGATCGTCAGTTTACAAGATCCTGTAATCAAGTTAAACATGTATTACCTAGTCAGGTTAGTTATCTTGTAGGGTTATTGATTTATCCTATTGTCACTATAAATAGGACTCCTCTAATGTAAATGTAATTATCTCAGTTATTACTGAAGATCATATATATTATCTCACCTTTCGGGGTTTTATCAGTGGATGTAGGTCAAATGGATCGAACCACTTTAATCTTCTGTGTGTTTGCTATTTCCCTCTTACAATTCATATTTTATGATGGTACAGAGCAAGAAAAGATCCTTGCTTCCGCATCTAAATTTTTCTTTTTTTTTGATTGATGTTATTATTTTTTTTTTTTTTAATTTTTAGCATCATCATATTATTATAAAGAACAAACATAAATGTAAGGAAGAACAACCAAGAGTAAAAGCTTCAGCACTGGAAAATACTACTCATTAACAAATTTTTAGCCTTAAAATAAATATTTTCAAAATAATAAATTTGACAATATACATTAATACTAAATTAATCATGAAAATATACCTTTATATGTTAAAAACATAGTAACTATATAAATAAGAAATGATTTACATTTTTTTGTTTTCACGAATGATGCATCATATATTTAAATGTTTGTTACCTTGTATTTGTATTAATAGTTTTTGTTCAGATGACATTGGTAGTACCTGAATTTTGAGTTTATTCATATACCTTTTAGTTTTTGATCCTTCTAATTTTCCACAAAATGACTTGATTTCCTTTCCACAGATTAAGATTATTGGGTTATTGAGATAAAAGATATTATAAGCTTAAGAATCTAAAACTGATTGCGATAAAGATTTGGTTTGTTAGGTGATCATCGAGAAGAGTCCCCTGTTAAGGACTTGGTTTGTTGGGTGCTCATTAAGAAGATTTGCCAGTTTGCTTTAGAATAAACTTGTTAGAAATATAAGTAACATTCTTCAAATCAATGACAATGTTTTTTTCTTACGATGTTTCAGCAAAACTAATTAGTAAGATAATTTGTAATCTTTCAACCATTTGAGTTTGATTTTAATAGTTTAGGCAAGTAAAAATTGTTTTTATCATTATATCTGAGTTGTCAAATAACTATTTATTATTAAAACTTGTTAGTGAGACTTTGCAATCTTATTGCCTGATGATCTTCCTTCTTATCTCGAGCACAAAATTCAACAATTTAGTTTTACTTATCCATATTTCCACAAGTAAATTCTCATCATATTTCAATATGAGAAAACTCGCTACAAATGTCTTGCAACATTTTCATAAAAAAAAAAGCCCGTAGAACAAATTTCATCGTGAAGTCCAAACATGCTATTATATTGATGTGGTTTTTAAAGTTGTTGTAGAAAGTGGTAGTAAAGATTCGTTCAACTCGAACTTGTGAAGGATTTTTTTAGACTTAAATTCAAAACAAAAATAGAAAACTCACTAAAAATTATAGCAAACTCTGACAAAGATGTTATCAATATTAAAAGAACACTGAGGCTAAGATTCCACTATTTTCCAAGTTCAAAGTGATTTAATCCAATATTTATATTCATGCAATTTTCTCGTTCAATTTGATTCTAAGCTATTGCAATAAGTAGATTCCCAAAATAACAAGTGTAAATCCGAAGCATAGAACATCAAAAACCTAGGTCTAAGCATGCTCTATCAAAAGAAATCACAATTGCTTAACAAAAATCATTCAAACAATTTTCAATCAAGGCAAGTAATCATAAAATAATTGCAATAAATTGATAAATAAAAATATACCACTTCTTGTTGGAAAAATAGCTTCCTCTATCTTCTCAGCAATGGGGTTTAGCTCCTCATATTAATCATGGTCTCAAAATATGTGTTTATGGCTCAAAAGATGATTAAAAGGATGAAAAGTGATAAAACAGCCGATTCGCAACAATGTATATGTGTTACGAAGAAGCTGTTACAATGGAAACATATTAGAACCACATTAAAAAACTGTTGTTTTGTCGCTGATTTTAAGACCCCAACAACGACTGTCCTGAATGGCCTTTGTTCTTCGTGTTCTTCCTTGTTGCAGCAGCAGAACTTGATTTCCTGCAACTCTTCCTGTTGATCTCTGCCGTGTTCTAAACTTCCCCCAAGTCTCCGTGATACTCTCTGTTCCCCTGTTTAGCTTCAACTCCACATATTTTCCAATTTTTCCGAATCTAAAGCTTGTATCAATCCTGTTTAGCCTTAATAAGTCCAGCCCAACAATATTCAGTGGTTGAGTCTCTCTGAAACGCGAGTAGAAATCGAATCCAAATTTGATACTCATTTGCACAAATATCTCCCACCAATTTTCAATATTCAAAAGCTAGGGATGACCTCCCCTTATCTCGTGTTGGTTTCCCTTTAGCACTTGGGGTGTCCTGGGGTGTAAATAACAAGTGGAAGCCCCTTAGTAATTGAGGTGCCCCTTATCCAATTGGGGTCCGAATAGTAATTTTCTCCTACGAGTGCAGATACCACTATCCGAGCCAATTTTCCCGCAAAAGCTTATTTCTCCAAAAACACCTACAAAAACATAAAAAGCCATAATAAATACAAAATCGAGCACTAACAATATATACAATTGAGATTATATTAGACACGATAATGTGTGTATCAAATACCCCCAAACTTATTATTTGCTTGTCCTCGAGGAAATCAAATCTACAAAATAAAATCCTAACTCACTGTCGCAGGCATCATCGATTGCATTTAGCGTATGCAATAAGCCTTTAAACCCCTAGGTGGCCCTAGTGGCCGAGTTATAGTCTCGGGAGGGCTTACCAGAGGTGTACCCACAAAACATTTTTACTCCAGACCCTAACTATCTACGCAGAACCTTGGAAGGCACTAAAAAATCTCCTTGGTTGGCATACTTATTGACTACAAGAGGAAGTACCCCGATGCGAAATTCCAATTGATGTACACGAGTTTGCACTCAAGCATACTAAAATTCATATATAAGTCACAGAGCTCTACTCAGATAGTCGCACTATGGACATCAATACCCGGAGTCAAAACTAATCACATGGATAGATCAAGAAGATGGATATAGAGAAAACATAGATGGTTTTGATGTTTACTAAGTGAACAAAGTATTTCCCATATCTCGTCGAAGGCCTCCGCCAAAGTGAACCTATCCTAATGGACTGAGATACTAGTCGACTAATATCAACACACCGGCATATACAAGGGAACCAAAGTGGTCGATAATCCTAACTCTAGGTCAACACAACCGGCATATACAAGGGTTCCGGTGGTCGACTTTATTGAATTTATTAGGTTGGTCCGATGGTCTGGTCTCAATTTTTCTTTTTTTTTTTTTTTTTTTTTTTTTTTTTTTTTCATGGTATCTCAACCACTCTAATTCACCCTAGCATTGGTAACAACTTGATTCGTTGGCCCCACCTAATCACTTAGAGAAACATAGTTTAAAAACAAAACAAAATAAAAACAGAAGTGAAAAGGACTCAACGAGATTGGTGAAAGTATCATGTTGTTTCTAACACCTGAGCTCTGTGCTTTTATGAATAGACTCTTTGGATGTTGCCATCTAATCAGATTGGTTCCTCAACTCCTACAACCAAAATGCTTCCATCCACTTAGATTGGTTAGTGCCATCCTTAATAAGCATAAATTTCTAGGCTCTGGAGTTTAACAATGCAACTAAAATGTTTCTCCCATACCCCAAACTTAAATCTAGCATTGTCCTCAATGTTCTAAAGATAAAATTAAAAACATGAACAAGGAGAAACTGTTACCATTTATAGCAAAAGAGATAAGGAAAAATATTACCGTGTCGCATGAATGTTGGGTTACCTCCCAAGAATTGCTAAGTTTAAAGTCTTCAACCAGACTAAGAAAGGATTAGTCACCTCATAAAATCATAAAGTAATAGCCAAAATATTTGTGGGTCATCAAAACCAAATAAAGCTATCACAAGCAAAAGGAATCCCCAACCTGCCAAGAAAAGCACATCCTTGTCTAGTTTCCTGTTTAAGACAACTACATCTAGCTGTGGTTCAGGTTCAGGTTCTATAACTGGGTCCAAATAAAATATTTTCATGGGTTGGATTTCCTCATAGCTAAGATCTCGATTCGGTATTAGAGTCCTGAAAAACTCAAATAAGAACTTAGAAGCACATAATAATAACCTGAATAATTGCGGATCCTTAAAGTCAATCAGTTTTGACTCACACAATTGACCACGATGGCGGTCAATCATAAGAAAATGTGTCGACGCTAATTTCCTAAAGTACTTAGGCACAGTCTCAAAACTTAATAACTAACACATTTGAAACTTATACGTTCCCACAATTGGTTGAAAAATATTTGGTGGGAAAACAAAGTCAATCTGGGTATCATAGCCTGGGTCAACCACATCAACCAGAGGATGGGTTTCTAACAACTGAACTTCCCTATGGACATCACTAGGTTCAGGAAAACGTGTATGAAGATAATCTTGTAAAATGGTTGAGGCACAAATGTCAAGTCCCAAGTGAGGGACCTTACTAAGAGTTAAGGCACATGGAGAATGATAATCACCCCCTAACTTAAAGTTTTCAGTGTATCTAGAAAGACTAGTCACAACTTCCCTAATTTCAAGGTCATCTGATTCCTGAAAATGGTCAATTGATTCTTCTAAGTCAGGTTCATCCTCACTCATCTCTACGAGTTCATTTTCTTTGTCTAAAACTAATGTTTCTAAATCGCTAGACTCTAAAACACTATTCTCAGAAGAAACTCGCTCCTCTAAACCATCATCGGCTTCGTAATCATAAGGAAAAACTACATCGTCTAAAACGGTGGAATCTCTAGTCAAATCCTCGTCCTTTTGAATAGGTGAATAATTATTAAAATTATTTGGATTTGAACTAGAAAAATTATCATTATTAAGCTCAATTGGAGTAACAAATTCCTGATCACTATGCCTACTTATTTCAAATTCTTCATCAACACTATCCTCATCATAATAACATGAAAATGGTTGAACCTTATCTAAACAAGTAGTGTTACCAATTTTATCCTCGTCATCTTGATTATGAAAATAACTATCCTCATTTTTAAGGGTATTATTGGAAACACTGTATTGGAAATCAAGATTATTTCGAGCAATTCTTTCGTTCGTCTCAGCCATCAGCTTGAGGGATTCCTCTATAGAAGGTTTATTCATTGGTGCAGTTTGTCCGTTAATTTCCAACACAAACCTATAATTTGTCATTCACCTAATCGCTTGAGAGACTCTTCTAGAGAAATGGAAGGATCATAAGTAGCACTAGGGTATAATTGTTTGATTAAATCATTTAACGGGGAACTAGTACTATTATATTTCTTATTTTCTTGCTCGTATGACCGGTGCGTGTGTGGATAGTAATTAGGCTCATCATGGTATGAGCCATAACCTTGAAAAGGCTGATGTTTCCAACCACTATTCACACTATGGTCAAAGTAGTAACGTCCATTTTGAAACTCAGTCGGATAATCGTTGTATTGGCTATTGTAATACCAGTTCGACATTCTATTTGCAGGGGTGTGAGTTGTCACACAAAATTAAAACCCACTGACAGGGGATTCGTGGGTGGATAGAGTCTTACCTCCCGTACCGAGACGGGCGATGAACCGTTGAAGTCGACTCGGGCCACCGACTCCGATGTCAATGTACGAACCCGAGGGCCGAGAGAAGTATCCTAACCGTCGTCCTTCCCCTAAACAGTTTTATTTAATTTTTAACCCTTCCTTAGGGTTTTAAAAATAATGTCCAGTCCAAAAAAAAAAAAAAAAAAAAAGTCCAAAAAGTGTCTAAAACTAAAAAGAAAAATTACAAAAATACAACCCTATTTACAGTTTCTAAAAATAAAACAAAATAATTATATACAAAATCTTCTTCTTCACTCCTTGGACTCCTCTTTTCTTTCCTTCTTTGGCGATGCTTTCCTTTTATAACACTTTTTGTTTCCTTGTAGCTTCGCTCCAAATCTGAAAAGAATCGAAAAATACCAAAGGCGTAAAAAAGAACAAAAAATAATAAAAAATAAAAATAGAAATAACTCTAAAACCTAAAACCTAAATACAAGTCCGCGTCGGCGGCGGCAAAAATTGATGTGGTTTTTAAAGTTGTTGTAGAAAGTGGTAGTAAAGATTCGTTCAACTCGAATTTGTGAAGGATTTTTTTAGACTTAAATTCAAAACAAAAATAGAAAACTCACTAAAAATTATATCAAACTCTGACACAGATGTTATCAATATTAAAAGAACACTGAGGCTAAGATTCCACTATTTTCCAAGTTCAAAGTGATTTAATCCAATATTTATATTCATGCAATTTTCTCGTTCAATTTGATTCTAAGCTATTGTAACAAGTAGATTCTCAAAATAACAAGTGTAAATTCGAAGCATAGAACATCAAAAACCTAGGTCTAAGCATGCTCTATCAAAAGAAATCACAATTGCTTAACAAAAATCATTCAAACAATTTTCAATCAAGGCAAATAATCATAAAATAATTGCAATAAATAGATAAATAAAAATGTACCACTTCTTGTTGGAAAAATAGCTCCCTCTATCGCCTCAGCAATGGGGTTTAGCTCCTCATATTAATCATGGTCTCAAAATATGTGTTTATGGCTCAAAAGATGATTAAAAGGATGAAAAGTGATAAAACAGCCGACTCGCAACAGTGTATATGTGTTACGAAGAAGCTGTTACAATGGAACTGTTACAGGAACTGTTGTTTTGTCGCTGATTTTAAGACCCCAACAACGACTCATCTGAATAGCCTTTGTTCTTCGTGTTCTTCCTTGTTGCTGAGCAGAACTTGATTTCCTGCAACTCCTCTCCGTTGATCTCTGCGCAAGCTTTCTCAATTTCAGATCCGATCCATCCAATTCCCTGGGCCATCTCACTCTATTGCGCTGGTTCATGATCGAAGGTATGGGAATCTTCCAAGAATCTAGTTCTATAGCTCTAACACAGATGGATGTAGATGTTATTTCTAGTGGACCTTCCCCGGGAACAAAGTCATACTAGATGCGGGGAAGCCCGTCCATCTGATCTTGAGCTGTTCTAAACTTCCCCCAAGTCTCCGTGATACTCTCGGTTCCCCTGTTTAGCTTCAACTCCACATATTTTCCAATTTTTCCGAATCTAAAGCTTGTATCAATCCTGTTTAGCCTTAATAAGTCCAGCCCAACAATATTCAGTGGTTGAGTCTCTCTGAAACGCGAGTAGAAATCGAATCCAAATTTGATACTCATTTTGCACAAATATCTCCGCCAATTTTCAATATTCAAAAGCTAGGGGATGACCTCCGCTTATCCGTGACCGGTCTCCCTTTAGCACTTGGGGTGTCCTGGGGTGTAAATAACAAGTGGAAGCCCCTTAGTAATTGAGGTGCCCCTTATCCAAATGAGGGGTCCGAATAGTAATTTTCTCCCACGAGCGCAAATACCACTTTCCGAGCCAATTTTCCCGCAAAAGCTTATTTCTCCAAAAACACCTACAAAAACATAAAAAGCCATAATAAATACAAAATCGAGCACTAACAATATATACAATTGAGATTATATTAGACACGATAATGTGTGTATCAAATACCCCCAAACTTATTATTTGCTTGTCCTCGAGGAAATCAAATCTACAAAATAAAATCCTAACTCACCTGTCGCAGGCATCATCGATTGCATTTAGCGTATGCAATAAGCCTTTAAACCCCTAGGTGGCCCTAGTGGCCGAGAGTTATAGTCTCGGGAGGGCTTGGAGGTGTACCCACAAAACATTTTTACTCAGGACCCTAACTATCTACAGAACCTTGGAAGGCACTAAAAATCTCCTTGGTTGGCATACTTATTGACTACAAGAGGAAGTACCCTGATGCGAAATTCAATTGATGTACACGAGTTTGCACTCAAGCATACTAAAATTCATATATAAGTCACAGAGCTCTACTCAGATAGTCGCACTATGGACATCAATACCCGGAGTCAAAACTAATCACATGGATAGATCAAGAAGATGGATATAGAGAAAAACATAGATGGTTTTGATGTTTACTAAGTGAACAGTATTTTCCATATCTGTCTGAAGGCCTCCGCCAAAGTGAACCTATCCTAATGGACTGAGATACTAGTCTGACTAATATCAACACACTGGCATATACAAGGGAACCAGTGGTCGATAATCCTAACTCTAGGTCAACTGGTTTGGCATATACAAGGGTTCCAGTGGTCGACTTTATTGAATTTATTCCGGTTGGTCTGATGGTCTGGTCTCAATTTTTCTTCTTTTTTTTTTTTTTTTTTTTTTTTTTTTTTTTCATGGTATCTCAATCACTCTAATTCACCCTAGCATTGGTAACAACTTGATTCGTTGGCCCTACCTAATCACTTAGAGAAACATAGTTTAAAAACAAAACAAAATAAAAACAGAAGTGAAAAGGACTCAACGAGATTGGTGAAAGTATCATGTTGTTTCTAACACCTGAGCTCTGTGCTTTTATGAATAGACTCTTTAGATGTTGCCATCTAATCATATTGGTTCCTCAACTCCTACAACCAAAATGCTTCCATCCACTTAGATTGGTTAGTGCCATCCTTAATAAGCATAAATTTCTAGGCTCTGGAGTTTAACAATGCAACTAAAATGTTTCTCCCATACCCCCAAACTTAAATCTAGCATTGTCCTCAATGTTCTAAAGATAAAATTAAAAACATGAACAAGGAGAAACTGTTACCATTTATAGCAAAAGAGATAAGGAAAAATATTACCGTGTCGCATGAATGTTGGGTTACCTCCCAAGAAGTGCTAAGTTTAAAGTCTTCAACCAGACTAAGAAAGGATTAGTCACCTCATAAAATCATAAAGTAATAGCCAAAATATTTGTGGGTCATCAAAACCAAATAAAGCTATCACAAGCAAAAGGAATCCCCAACCTGCCAAGAAAAGCACATCCTTGTCTAGTTTCTGTTTAAGACAACTACATCTAGCATTTGTGGTTCGAGTTCGTGTTCTATAACCGGGTCCAAATAAAATATTTTCATGGGTTGGATTTCCTCGCAGCTAAGATCTGATTCAGGTATTAGAGTCTGGAAAAACTCAAATAAGAACTTAGAAGCACATAATAATAACCTGAATAATTGCGGATCCTTAAAGTCAATCAGTTTTGACTCACACAATTGACCACGATGGCGGTCAATCATAAGAAAATGTGTCGACGCTAATTTCCTAAAGTACTTAGGCACAGTCTCAAAACTTAATAACTAACACATTTGAAACTTATACGTTCCCACAATTGGTTGAAAAATATTTGGTGGGAAAACAAAGTCAATCTGGGTATCATAGCCTGGGTCAACCACATCAACCAGAGGATGGGTTTCTAACAACTGAACTTCCCTATGGACATCACTAGGTTCAGGAAAACGTGTATGAAGATAATCTTGTAAAATGGTTGAGGCACAAATGTCAAGTCCCAAGTGAGGGACCTTACTAAGAGTTAAGGCACATGGAGAATGATAATCACCCCCAAACTTAAAGTTTTCAGTGTCTCTAGAAAGACTAGTCACAACTTCCCTAATTTCAAGGTCATCTGATTCCTGAAAATGGTCAATTGATTCTTCTAAGTCAGGTTCATCCTCACTCATCTCTACGAGTTCATTTTCTTTGTCTAAAACTAATGTTTCTAAATCGCTAGACTCTAAAACACTATTCTCAGAAGAAACTCGCTCCTCTAAACCATCATCGGCTTCGTAATCATAAGGAAAAACTACATCGTCTAAAGCGGTGGAATCTCTAGTCAAATCCTCGTCCTTTTGAATAGGTGAATAATTATTAAAATTATTTGGATTTGAACTAGAAAAATTATCATTATTAAGCTCAATTGGAGTAACAAATTCCTGATCACTATGCCTACTTATTTCAAATTCTTCATCAACACTATCCTCATCATAATAACATGAAAATGGTTGAACCTTATCTAAACAAGTAGTGTTACCAATTTTATCCTCGTCATCTTGATTATGAAAATAACTATCCTCATTTTTAAGGGTATTATTGGAAACACTGTATTGGAAATCAAGATTATTTCGAGCAATTCTTTCGTTCGTCTCAGCCATCAGCTTGAGGGATTCCTCTATAGAAGGTTTATTCATTGGTGCAGTTTGTCCGTTAATTTCCAACACAAACCTATAATTTGTCTGTTCAGCTAACTGCTTGAGAGACTCTTCTAGAGAAATGGAAGGATCATAAGTAGCACTAGGGTATAATTGTTTGATTAAATCATTTAACGGGGAACTAGTACTATTATATTTCTTATTTTCTTGCTCGTATGACCGGTGCGTGTGTGGATAGTAATTAGGCTCATCATGGTATGAGCCATAACCTTGAAAAGGCTGATGTTTCCAACCACTATTCACACTATGGTCAAAGTAGTAACGTTCATTTTGAAACTCAGTCGGATAATCGTTGTATTGGCTATTGTAATACCAGTTCGACATTCTATTTGCAGGGGTGTGAGTTGTCACACAAAATTAAAACCCACTGACAGGGGATTCGTGGGTGGATAGAGTCTTACCTCCCGTACCAGACGGGCGATGAACCGTTGAAGTCGACTCAGGCCACCGACTCCGATGTCAATGTACGAACCCGAGGGGCCGAGACAGTATCGTAACTGTCGTCCTTCCCTGCAAACAGTTTTATTTAATTTTTAACCCTTCCTTAGGGTTTTAAAAATAATGTCCAGTCCAAAAAAAAAAAAAAAAAGTCCAAAAAGTGTCTAAAACTAAAAAGAAAAATTACAAAAATACAACCCTATTTACAGTTTCTAAAAATAAAACAAAATAATTATATACAAAATCTTCTTCTTCACTCCTTGGACTCCTCTTTTCTTTCCTTCTTTGGCGATGCTTTCCTTTTATAACACTTTTTGTTTCCTTGTAGCTTCGCTCCAAATCTGAAAAGAATCGAAAAATACCAAAGGCGTAAAAAAGAACAAAAAATAATAAAAAAATAAAATAGAAATAACTCTAAAACCTAAAACCTAAATACAAGTCCGCGTCGGCGGCGGCAAAAATTGATGTGGTTTTTAAAGTTGTTGTAGAAAGTGGTAGTAAAGATTCGTTCAACTCGAATTTGTGAAGGATTTTTTTAGACTTAAATTCAAAACAAAAATAGAAAACTCACTAAAAATTATAGCAAACTCTGACACAGATGTTATCAATATTAAAAGAACACTGAGGCTAAGATTCCACTATTTTCCAAGTTCAAAGTGATTTAATCCAATATTTATATTCATGCAATTTTCTCGTTCAATTTGATTCTAAGCTATTGTAACAAGTAGATTCTCAAAATAACAAGTGTAAATCGAAGCATAGAACATCAAAAACCTAGGTCTAAGCATGCTCTATCAAAAGAAATCACAATTGCTTAACAAAAATCATTCAAACAATTTTCAATCAAGGCAAATAATCATAAAATAATTGCAATAAATAGATAAATAAAAATGTACCACTTCTTGTTGGAAAAATAGCTCCCTCTATCGCCTCAGCAATGGGGTTTAGCTCCTCATATTAATCATGGTCTCAAAATATGTGTTTATGGCTCAAAAGATGATTAAAAGGATGAAAAGTGATAAAACGACCCGATTTACGTTAACAAAGTGTATATGTGTTACGAAGAAGCTGTTACAATGGAACTGTTACAGGAACTGTTGTTTTGTCGCTGATTTTAAGACCCCAACAACGACTGTCCTGAATAGCCTTTGTTCTTCGTGTTCTTCCTTGTTGCAGCAGCAGAACTTGATTTCCTGCAACTCCTCCTGTTGATCTCTGCGGCAAGCTTTCTC
Source organism: Papaver armeniacum (assembly GCA_023531295.1). Taxonomy (NCBI): domain Eukaryota; kingdom Viridiplantae; phylum Streptophyta; class Magnoliopsida; order Ranunculales; family Papaveraceae; genus Papaver; species Papaver armeniacum. The sequence goes on from JAJJWW010012741.1 coordinate 23,846, forward strand.
AATTCCAGAGATCCGATCCATCCAATTCCCCTGGGCCATCTCACTCTATTGCGCCTGGTTCATGATCGAAGGTATGGGAATCTTCCAAGAATCTAGTTCTATAGCTCTAACACAGATGGATGTAGATGTTATTTCTAGTGGACCTTCCCCGGGAACAAAGTCATAGTAGATGCGGGGAAGCCCGTCCATCCGATCTTGAGCATTCTAAACTTCTCCCAAGTCTCCGTGATACTCTCGGTTCCCCTGTTTAGCTTCAACTCCACATATTTTCCAATTTTTCCGAATCTAAAGCTTGTATCAATCCTGTTTAGCCTTAATAAGTCCAGCCCAACAATATTCAGTGGTTGAGTCTCTCTGAAACGCGAGTAGAAATCGAATCCAAATTTGATACTCGCTGCACAAATATCTCCCGCCAATTTTCAATATTCAAAAGCTAGGGGATGACCTCCGCTTATCCGTGACCGGTCTCCCTTTAGCACTTGGGGTGTCCTGGGGTGTAAATAACAAGTGGAATCCCCTTAGTAATTGAGGTGCCCCTTATCCAAATGAGGGGTCCGAATAGTAATTTTCTCTCACGAGCGCAAATACCACTTTCCGAGCCAATTTTCCCGCAAAAGCTTATTTCTCCAAAAACACCTACAAAAACATAAAAAGCCATAATAAATACAAAATCGAGCACTAACAATATATACAATTGAGATTATATTAGACACAATAATGTGTGTATCATATATAACATCGATGTAGATCTTCTGATTGATCGTATTTCCAAAAACTTTCACAAGGTTGGAAGACTCAAAATTGTGGATGTAAAGTTGCTCAGCCCCACGTGACCCAGTTTGTCATATATATTTCCATCCCTTAGTGTTAATGATGATTATCATTCCTGGCAAAACTAATTTTTTATTGACTCAGTTATCAATAAAAACTTTATATATTATATAATTTTTTTTTTTTTTTAACAATAGAAATAGGAGTACTGCTTTATAAAGCATTTGGATACCAGAAGCAGAATGTAGGAATAAAAGTCAGAAGCAAAAACATTTTGCTTCACAAAAAATCGATTTTTTTGCCTGTAGAAGTCATTTTGAAATTGCATACCCAAACTAACAGGGAGGTAGTCAAATGAGATTTTTATAGACTTTCGTAGATTTAAAATTTGAGTGACTTCCAAAAACTCTCTATAAATCTAGAGATTTCTAGTTATTCTCGGAGAGTATTTTAGAGAGTCTTCATGACTTGCAGAGACAAAAAAATGAGACTTGTAAAGAGTCTTTGTGATTTATAGAGACAAAAAATATATAATATCTAACTAAAAATATTAAACATCTACCAATTTTTTTTACTATGCACGTTACAATGTTTTCAAAACAAATCTCACTGATTTCCTATTCCTAAGTTTTTTGTCATCCCACATTTTTTTTATTTGCTATTATGTCTCATCACTGGTTAGCATCTTTTCCTTGTTTCATTCGAGGAGATGTCCTTTGAAGTGACAAAGAGAAAGCTCGGTCGGTATAAACGAGGGAAAAGAAGAAGAAAGAGGAGATGTCCAATATATTCAGATGAGGTCGGTTGTGTTACTGTACAAATGGCTCGTCCCTTGGTCATCAACTAAAAAAAAATGGTCCTATTCTCAAAAACAAATGTTCCCTAAAGTTCCAAGTCTCCCAAAATCTCACCTCTTGAGGAGAGATTTCTACCATGCCTATTTTCATAAAAAAGTCTCTCCAAATCTCTAAAAATTACAAATCAATGACTTTTAATTCTCCTTCGAATAACAGGGGAGTTGGAGTGATTCTTACGAAATCCTAATTCAATAACATGGAGTTTCAGAGAATTTAAATGACTTGAAAAACGTCTCTAACCAATAACAGGAGACATTAGGAGACTCTCCAAAATTCTCTATGGACTAACAGTAGATTTGAAAGCTCTCAGGAAGTCATTTAAAATCTCAATTGACTACCTCCCTGTAACTTCTGAATTTTTTGTTTCCAGAAGTCAAAAAGAAACTTCTGAATGTGTATCCAAACGCGTTATTAGATTCTCAAGAAGAAGAAGTCAGAAGCAAATACAATTTGTTTTGCAAAAAGTAAATTGATATGCTATTGGAAGTCATTCCGGAATTATATATCCAGACTAATTTATGACTTTTCTGCTTATAAAAATCAAAACATAGCTCTTTAAATAGTCCTCGGCTACTGGTGTACTTGAATAGTATCTCGGGGCTATTTCAGTCACTAATTAAGCTATGATATATGGATAATATGATCACTAAATAATTTCCGAAGTCACGGGATGAGTTATGGACAAGGTTTTAAAAACGTCCGTTTTTAACGAAAAAACGACCGTTAAAACGGTCACACCCATATACCGTGGCCGTGAGGTTCCCCGAACCCCGTGCCTTTATTAGGCCGATAAATAGGAAAAAACGACAGTTTTATAGTAGCGTTTTCAGTTTTCATACACGTTGTAACCGTTTTTCTAAAATTAGTTTGAATGTTTTTTTCTTCTAAATAACATTTTAACGTGCGTTTTTTAGAACTGTTTTCCCGTTATCACGCACGTTATAACCGTGTAAATAACTTTCTTACCATTTATTTTGATTTTTTTATTCTCTGGATTGAAAGCTGAAAACTTCGAATTAAATAGTTTTAAATGATACAAGGAAACTAACTACATGATTAAAACTACAAATTTAAAAAACATAGGATTGTTAAACTAGTATTCATCATTTAAAAAGCTACGCGAACCAACTACGACCACCACCTTTTTTCAAGTATTCTTTATTTTCTCGACGATTCCTTTCCACATCAAAGTCATCGTTGTCGGGGTACTGGCTATCTTCGTTTGCATAAGTATCATCATCATAATAACCATCATTATCGTTATCAAAACCTCCTTCAGTATCATCATCATTGTTACCTACTTCATTATTATTATCAATATTAGAATTATATCCTTCGTTCATATGTTGAACACCATGGTCAGAGCGATCGGAAGTGTAACGAGAATCATATGTTGGATTCACATTCTCATAACATTGTGTATTGTCCTCAAATGAAAGATTACCAAAGTCATAAACAAAGTCACTCACCGGTAACCTTTCGTATGAGATTTCAACTTCCGGATCATGCCGGTTGTATGGTAGAGGGACATGCTCTGGATTATTAACGACCTCCTCTTCGAGCGTATTTAACCACTGATCATGTACCCACGTTTTGGACACCAACTTCAATCTTTAATTCATGAATCAAGGAATCTGCTTTAGTTCTTCACTTCTTTCAAAGACTAAAATGGGTACATGATTTGGACGTGGTGGTGGGTACATGTTAAAATGGGTACATGATTTGGACGTGGTCACGGGGGTACATGTTAAAACTTAAAATGAAATAAAAGAAAGAACTATATATGCATCATCATGCAGTGGTGGTGGGTACATGATTTGGACGTAATAATTATTTCATTTTATAAGAAGTGCAATTTTAGATCGAATCTAATAATGGGTTGATTGACTCTACCCTAACTCATAATGCAATTCCTACTTTACCGAGTTTTTTAAGCATTCAATGGTTAACTTTTAGAAACTAGTAGTCTAGTACCATATAAACTTGTTAAAACCCTGCCTATTTCTTGGCATTTGATGGAAATTCTGCGATCTAATAAAGGGACAAGTATACCTAGCTAATTGTTGCTTGATTTAAATTTTAGTGGCTATAATTTACCGACATGAATTTTATCAAACTTTCGTAAATTGTATAGTGAAAAGCATTTTAAAACACCTATGTAAAGAATTTAAACACGACTATCGAATTATACACATTTCTTATACTAACAATAATCAAATAAAATGGTAGTATTAGAATTTCTTAACGATATAGGTCATCTATTAGTTGGACAAAATTTAAAAATTAATAGGTCATCTAGTTAGGGACGTGGAGAGTATTAAAAAATTAAAATACCTTGTAACAACGTTTTTTAGACTCGTTAAAACGTTTTCACGCACGTTATAACCGTTACATAGGAAATTCATATCAATAATTTTGTTTATTTCCTAAGTAACAAAAAAAATTTTATTTCCTATATCAATAAAAAAATTTCCTATATCAATAAAATTTTCCTATATCAATAAAAAAATTTATTTCCTATATCAATAATCCGTTATTTTCAAAAAAAACGTCCAAAGCATATTTGGTTTGGTATTTAAAAAATTTTCCCCTTCCGTCATTGCGAAAAATCAATGACCACATATTATGTTTTCAGCCACGAGTCCAAGTTGGCCACAATAACAAATGCTTGATACATTTCGAGTTTTGGGCCAACAAAATTACCTTTGTTGATTCAAAATCTCACGCATAAGATCCAAAAGTTGCTTCTAGATTTTAAAAAATCTTGTTAATGTGAGGGATAAATGGATGTAAAGAGGGAAAATCGTTGGATGGAATTAAAAATTAAACTGAACAGGTGAATGAACTCATGTCTGTTACCTGGATTGTCTTAAAATCAAGAGAGATACACTCATCATCAAACTAATATAATAGAGATCTCAAGTGAAAAATACGCCATAATTTCAATAAGAAAAAGAAATAAGGAAAAATACGCCAGCAACCACCATAAAGCAATCCAAAAGACGAGAAAATTAAAAGAATAAATGTTTAGGAAGAAGGCTTAAACCAGTCAAGATCTTGAGCAATGGACTTCGACCAGTTTGGTTCAATCCAAATGCAGTTTGAGTACCATCCCTCTGTATCAGAAAAGTCCGAGGCAGAATGGCCACTTCCAAAAGACCGATAACTACCTGTTTCAAGACAATAGAATAAAACCCCTTCCCCGTTCATGCATAATCTAGGGAAATAGACTTTGTTCTCCATGCGACTATTAGGAGCGATAGCTGAAAAACAAGAGGTATAGCTGACAAAAAACATATATGCTTTCCCAAATTCTTAATCTTAACCCAATACATCCGGGAGATATCCAACCTGAAAATCCCAAACAACGTTCCAAGATTTCCCATTTTTACTAATAAAAGCTCCCCATCACACTCAACCAAGAAACTTGGATACGCATCACTAAATTGCAGACGGGGTTTCTCATGAACTTTCCAACTTCTATCCTCTATGTTAAATACACCTAAACTTCCGTTGTAATCTACAAAATAGATAACCCCTTTGAAGAAAACTGGAGTGCTATGTGATGGCATGTACTTTTTGGTACTAAAGAGACCAGAAGTCCAGACGGCTTCTCCCTTTCTAATGAAGTAGACACGGATTTGTTCAGAGTTGTGTCCTTTTATGAGTTCAATGGCGACAACTAGACAATCTGATGATGTAGGTAAAGAAGAGAATGAGACACTGGAAAAGGTGAAACTGAATGGCAATTCTGGAAGGATGATAGTGTCTCTTGTGAAGGGATTGTAGAAGAATAAACCAAACTCGTTATCTTTCATAGACACCAGTAACCAACCTCCCTTTTGAAAACGGATTACAGTTCGCACGAGATCAGGGATCTTCAAGAGGTAGTTCTCATTGTTGTGCATTGGGTTTATAAAATCAAAGGTGGTGCTACTGTGATCTCTACTAAACATCAGCCATGGAGATAAGTACGTGCCTCTTGTAGTAGATGTAAACTTTACCGTTGGCAATAATGCTCGATATGCTTTGCATACTGAACGAAGATGAATGTAATCCAATTGATGAAGAGAGTTTGCTATAGACTCCACCATGTCCCCGTTAAGAGGACATGCTTTCTCAAAATCTCCTACATTTCCTTTTCCTACTTGTTTGCTATAGACTGCATTTATAAAGTTCTTTTTGCATGCATCTTTACCCACAATATTTTCCTCTCTTTTTCTTTTTCTTTTTCTTTTTCTTTTTCGTTCCATAGGCAACATGATAAATTCCGGATCCTTCCAAGGCTTTGGCAGCTCTAAACATGGCACAATAACCGAATTACCAGTACTTTCTATGTCAAATTTATACAAACTCTGATCTTGAGGAAGTGCAAAATAAACACAACCCCTGGCAAGCCCCATTTCGGCTGCAGAGCAACAAGCTATGGTGTTTTCGCTGCCTAGAAATAGAACATGGTCACCTATGCTATACACCATCTTCCACGCCATTGCAGAAAAATCCAGTCTCATAACAACTATTTGGATAACTACCTTCCCAAATCCCCCCTCAGTGTAAGTAATTGGAATGTAGTAAAGTTCGTCATCGGTCGCCACAAAATTATGATCTTCCGGAGCAGTATCCAGTCCTCCTACTAATGGATATGAATCCCCGCCTCTTACATTAATTATTCTAATACAAAGGTATATACTTCCATCGTTACGTTTCTGTTTCTCGATCTCTAAGTTTAGCTCAAACGTACACATAACATAAAACTTACCTTTAAAGCAATGGAGGGATTCAATATCCCTCACAGGTATACTCTGTGAGTACCACTTCTTTGTTTTCCATTCTTTATCCCCAGGGCGGCAATATAAAAACACAAGATTGCAGTTCCCTTTTTTAGCAACGGTGAAGACAAATAAAACCATTGAACCACTGCCATCGTCACCACCACCACCAGGAGGTGAGGACAAGACGCAATCCAAAAAATAATATCTACGACACCATCTTGATAGACTAGGTAGACGTATGGTCTCTAATGTTGCAGGATTCCAAAGAAAACAATCACGGTACTTATAAGGAGAGTGATCATAATTTTGGTCATGACATAGTATAATTAACCAACCTTGATGACTTGGTTTCTGCACATAATGTTTTGCAATTAATTCAGGTATAGACTTTCTGCATGTTCTGTTGTTTGGTTCACATATGTTATAGAAAGCTTGATTTTGAGAGGTACCTTTTCCATAGGGGATTACTAGCCATGGTGCTGCTTTTGGTGATGGAAAGATTTGACGATCACATCTTGATACTGATGCTGCCGCACTTTCTTCACCCATCAAAGATATGGTAATAAGAATCTGAGAGAGGAGACGGAATTATATGAGGAAGAAAAAAAACTGGTTGCCATAAATATCAAATTATTAGGTTAATCTTTGACTAAAATCAATCAAAGTTGACTTTAAAAGGTCAAACTCTTATTGTTTATCAAACACAAATTATTGGGATTTTGCTTTTTTTCTTTTTCCTACGAAAAATACATTGGAACAAACTTTTAAGGATATTTTTACCAAGATTTCAACGTGCTTTAGAAGTGATGTACTATTAAGAAGCATTACGCTTGTACTCTCATTCTGCTATTTCAGTTGTTGCTATTCCTCTATGAGTTGGGTGCTTTTCCTCTATTACTATCAAGTTTCGAAATACTGAAGAATATTTCAGTTGGCTTTTCAATGCTAGTTGTGGTCCTGCGGATGGGGCAATTGGCCCAGCTAAAAAGAATATTTCAGTTTCCACGTTATCTTTGAAAGCCGTTTTTGGGTATATCAAAAAATTACCGGGCATACATTTTGTCTAAGTTCGGCTTAAAAGTTATCAACCGAACCTTGCGAACCTAGGCAAAAAAAAAGTTGTGAGCCGAACCTTGAGTATGCCCGATAATTTTTTGGTATGCCCAAAAACATGTCTCTTATCTTTCATGAACCTTGGTTAGTGGGGGAGACAGCCGAAAACATTGATCTTTGGCTGCGGTTTAAGTCAAGAGCAAACGGCTATATGACTTTCGTCACTAGGTAAAGATGAACTTGGCCAAAGCGAAAGCTTACGAACACATATTTCGAGAAATAGATAAGCGAGATAGCAACGCTTGCGAGAGTTTGACCGAGAAGTGCTCTAACACTAAGGTTTATGTTTTTATTTCCTAATCTCTATTAAGGTGATTATCAGGGTCATATGTTTCGATTTCAATGATTTCTTCTCTAATGTCTTACATATGACAATTAGACGTTTCTTATAACCGTAATACTAATACCACATTCATCGCAGATATATCATTAATAACGTCAAGGTATTTAAAATCGTACGAGATACGATGTGCGTCAAATTTTTCCATTTTGACTCAGAGAATGAATCGTACATGTAATTTTTATTGTTCTCATCCCTGATAAATTTGAAATTCATATATTCAATTTCACCATATTAATGAAATCATAGATGTTTTCATTCACAAAAAAATAATAATTATGCGGAGTTCATAAAATAATACCAATCATTATAAGACAAAAAAAAATACATTACCAATCTTGACCATCTAATCACTCAAATAACACCCTGCTAATCTGGGTACACTTCCTTTAGCCATAATGGAAAGTTATATTAAACAGTGAAATTGAAATGTCACGTAATCAAAGAAATGGACCACTATTAAAAGAAACAAGTAGGGATGAACATGGTTTCGGTTTTCCGCTGGAACCGGACCGAACCAGACCAATAAGGAAGAAACCAAACCAAACCATTTACTAATGGATTGGTTATGGTAAAGAAATTTAAAAACCGACATTATTGGTTCGGTTCTGGTTTGACCAGAAAACCGAACTAAAAACCAATGGAAAACCAATAAGTACAGGTCATTGATTAAAATCAGATAGATTTAATCTACCCCGTCATCTCACACTTTGAATATGGAATTTGGAGCATGCAGAACTTGGAGTTTATGTATTTTGAATCTGTAATATTTATGTTTGAACTATGCTTATAAACTTGAGTTATGAACTAAGCTTGTGTGTTAATTACATTTTGCAGGTAGGTTAAAAAATTGTGTTATTTTTTTTTTAAAGATTTGAATCGGTTCAGATGAATCGACATACACTCGGTTTTCCATTAACCCAATGGAACAAACCGAATCCGGCTAAAACCATTAAGAAACCGAACCAATGATTAATGGATTGGTTTGGTTTAGATTTTTAGAAACCGATAGTATTGGTTTCGGTTTTGGTTTGGCTAGAAACCGAACCAAAACCGACCATGAACAGCCCTAGAAACAAGCCCCCTCAAAAGTCAAAAGGAGTCAATGTTGAAGTAACTTGACTAAAAGAACACTAAAATCGAAGTCCAAATTCCTTCTTTCCTCGTGAGGGGGCATTTGTTTACTCTTCCCTTTCAGGACTAACTGCTAAGGTTTATGTTCTCGGCATTTGTTTACTCTTTTCTTTTAGGACTAACGACTAAGGTTTAAGTTAACTACACCATTTCAAGGATTTGTCACGGGCCATACCTGTTACTGATAAGATTTGTAACGGTTATAGCCTGTTATAAAAAGCCCGTTATTAATAATTGTGGTAAAGTTTGTAACGTTTTTATCTGTGACATTGGCCAGCTACAGCCACATATAAAAACCGTTACAATAATTAATAGCCATGATCGACCTAATTTTATGATTGCGACAGGTGTCATATTTGCAACAGTTGTTTTAACGGTTTTAACTGTTGCACCTTATTTACAACAATTGACCGAATGACACGTGTCATATTTTGCCACGAATAAATTACACTTATAATTGTTACCAAATATGTTGCAACGGATCCTTTCAGGACACGTGTCATTTTTAAACTACTATTCTTTTTCCGATGACGTGTTTTTTATTGTTACATTTATTGTTACAGTTAAAATTGTGACAATTCTTTAAATTAAAAAAAAATGGACATCCCAAGTCACTTTCATGGACCTGGGCTTCAAGTTTACAGGTCATTATCCTAGGCCTTCACTTTCAGTATACAGGCCTGAAATACAACCACAATCTCAATTTGCAAACTATCCACATTCATTCATTATTACACGATCTCAATTTGCAAACTATCCAGATTCTACCATCCATACATTCCTTACGAAAACACAAACACAAAGGAATACTTCTATTCATTATGAAATCTACCGAAAAAAACAATTTAATCTTGTTCAAGTACTCTCGGACAAAAAAAAAAATCCTCTCCAGGTGCTTAGTTGGTACAAGAATATAGGTTACAAGCATGACAAATGTATCTCTCAACTCCAAAGCTCAAACACCTAAGAAATACCTGAAGAGAACAACTAAGATCAAGAACAATAACTCCTACTGGTGAAATTGACAGGATTAACTCCTGAAGCTTCAGTCATGGCTTTAAAAATAGATGGAACATATGTTTTCCGTAAATGAAACAGAACACAAGAAAATCGTTCCAAATTGCTTTAAAACATATAGCTAGAAGAAACATATCTTCATTCATTGAAGTATATCTGACATAAAATTACACAAACAGAATTATCAAGAGATCAAAGACAGAGACAAGGCTTACCTATTTTAGTATGATGTTCATGATCCAGTAATTAATTATTCGATCCTCCATAATTCACTTCTTGTTATCCTCTTTATCTACTGTGGATATGTCTATCAGCGAGGACTTTGCTATGTACAAATGTTGTAGATATGTTCTTCAATAACAAGTACTTCCTAATGCGAGAGATATCCTACATTTCAGTCTAATAGTCGTTAGAGTCAATAACAACACTAAGGATTAACAACATACAAGCTCATTCATCATTAGGATTCGGGAAAAATAAAATAAAAACAAATAAACAAGGACTATAAAATCTTACCCTGCATGACGACACCTAGCAGCTTCTTGACGAGATATCCTCATTGGATCATCAAAAGCACTTGTAATTGCTTTCACTACCTGAACAAAATTTCATTGTATTATAGATTTTGGGCGATAGAAAACCACTATATTACAAGTCTTGAGAACTAATCATATCAACCTGTGGTCTCATGGGATAAATCCTTGTGTGGGGGAGCCCTGACATGGCTAAAAGACATTGAATTGTTGTCTCCCTAACAAGCTGGAACATGACCAAGAGTGTAGAGTAGAGAGTAGTTAGATCTGTGAAAAATGCATGATATTTGTAGAGAAGAAAATTGCAAAAAGCAAGACTAGTTTAAAAATATAGGTATGTGTTTCAATTATAGATCCACAGCAAGTTATACCATCATAGGGAGGAATGTAATTAGTCCAATAAGGCGATTTATAATGATGGATGCATTCTCTGATACGGCTTCTTTCCCTGTGTGAGGAAAAATAAGAACAAACAATGCACTTATCATTATGCAAAATGCACACAAGCTGATTGAAAAACTTGCAAAACTCTACAACTGATTATCAATCAAGACACACAGGATATACACACAGATGATACAAAATTCTCACCATTTTCATCCATTATAATCCATGATAAGACGAGCAAGAAGCTATACATCAGATCTTTATCTCGCTCATCCAAGATCAACAAGGACAAACAATCCAACAATGCAGAAATGACCTGCAATGAAAAAGAAAAATGACAAGTTTAGAATGATTATAAAGAACACACTGCCTACAAAATCACAATCGAAGTTTCAAAAGTTTCAGTTGAATCGATCCACAACAATAGAAATTGACCGTGTTGAAATAACATGTCCAAAAGCTCGATATATCATGGATCTGACACTTACAGATAACAAAATGTTAGTATATGCAAAAAGGCTAAAAAAAATATGGAAGTTCAAGAAGAGCTGAAAATTATAAGTGAACACAGGACACAAAAAATATGGATTGAAAGTAATCTAAAGTTCAAAGTAAAATTTAGAACTACAAATATTTGTGACCGTCACTTTCTCTTACCAAGAAGGAATACAAAACATAAATTTCCTAAGGGGAAAACCAGAAAACTGTAAACTAAAAAAGAAGGAAACCCCTTTAAAAAAAATCAATAAAATACATAAACGACTGCGGTAAGACTCATTTCTATACTTCCCTTAATTTTCAATGTTCCTAAATAGGTGCAAGCCCTTCTAATTAGTGACTTTCATTTACAACTAATCCAATCTCACTTGGTCCCAAGTGACGGACATGAGAACATCACCAATAACTTCAATAAGATTTGTTCACAACAATCATTTGGTATACGCTGCAAGCATACAGATATAGAGACACTATGACAAACATTCATCATCTTCATCTTCTACCTGCAAAATCAATCTAAATTACAACAATGTTAATAATTTTAAATAACTTCAAAGAAATAATGAAATATACTCTTAAAGGTTTCAAAGAACAAACCTCTCCTGTAACACCCCAAAATTTGGATCATGGATTGATCCAAATTCTAGGTGTTACAGGCGGGTATCGAAGCCTAAACTAATTCCTTGGATTACATTTTCATTCTTTCATTTTAGTACCCAGGCCTTAACTAGTCTCACAAAAAGGTTCATCTCAACCTACTAAGTCTTAAAGTTCAAAGTACAAGGATGAAAGGGAAGTAAGCAATGTACGGAAGAAATCTGGACAAAAAGTGCCGCAGAAACGCATCCCTAACAGCCTGCATTGTCGAGGCTCCACAGACTTCATCAAAAGTCAGAATTTAGAGCTTGACCCCAATTTAGCAAGAAGAAAGACACATATTTCACATGCATTTTAAAAATCCAGATTCCGAGTTTAAATGGTTAGTCAAAAGTGTGAGCAAAGTAGGTCACGAAGCGTGAAACCTACAGACTGCAGTTTTGACGCGAGTTACATCAGGGGAAAATCTCCTAAACAAAAAGTTAAAACACCAGACTCTTAAAACCCATTAAAGACAAAATATAAATGAACATTTTCAATAAGAAATCATGGCTTAATACCCTGCCAAATGATGTCAGTGTTCAAGAAAAATTGTTACAGTAAACCATCTTAAAAACAAGGAATTTCCACATTTGTTAACTTTCAGAATACACTCCTTACTCAACAAAGCCTCAGTAATTTAACTTTAAGACAGTAAATTATGTTCTAAGTCTCCAACATTCAAGCCTCTCAAGTGAAAACACCAAAATACATGGACATGAAAACAAGAAGCAAAGCACGCCTAAATTAATGAAAAAATAAGTTTATGTTACCTGAAACAAAATTCCTTAGTCTTATCTTCAATAATCCATTCTAAAACAGCCAAAAACAAAATTCAATAAATCAGTAAATCCCTTAATCAATCCAAAAAAAAATCATTTTTCATTTAAGTCTGTGAAGTGTGAATTTCCACTAAAACCCATACATTTGAACCTAAAAATCACTAAAACCCAGCAAAGAATCCCACTTAAGAAAACTCAATCTCTAACTCATCCTACAGATCTCCCAAATGCAAAATCAAGAAAGAAAGCTATGTATGAATCAATCAACACATAAAACTTGAAATATCTAGTTTTCTTACATCGAGCTTTGCAGTTGATAAGTCGTAAATTGACATATCAACTTTCGGGGGTTGATTATCACCGTGGAACTGCAGAACTGCACCAACTTCATAAACTAGGGTTGCAATTGCACCTTTAGACAAATTACCATTTGAATCCCACAAAATTCAATCACACAAAATTAAAATACGAATTTTGGATGTTATATTGTTAATGGAATTAGTGTTTTCAGTTGTGATTCATCTCATAAAACCCTAAAAATTTCTACTTTCCCGATAAAATCACCAAATCAAAAACAAAAATAGAAAACAAATCCGAACCCAGGATACAAAATTGCATACTTATCTTCTTTTTCAGTAAAGGTGCAAATCCTGATAGTTTGAGAAACTATAAACCCTAAAAATTGTTCTTCTTGAGATCTATGATAATATATTCTTCTTCTTACATACAGGAGGAGATAAAGAGATGAGAAACAAACAAACAAAACGGAAGAAAGATGAAGTGATGACAGGTGAGGAGGCGCAGCCGCAGTAGGGAAAAGATGAGAAAACAGTTGAGGGGAAGAAAGAAAAGAAAGATGAAGAAGAAATGATCTTTCTTCTAGGGTTTTCTTATACTTTTATATCTTAAATGGAGTGAATAGGATTAATCCTAGGTGATCTGACAGTGGAAATTAAATAAAGCTTATTACTTAAGGATTTTTTACGCGTTAACCCGTTTATGGGCCGATTAGACGAAATATATAAGACTTAAACATCACAGGTTAAAAGATTATTAGAGTTAGACCTGAGTTTCTCGTTCGGATGAACTGAAGACAAAATATATCAGACTTAAACATCACAAGTTAAAATATTACTAGAGTTAGACCTGAGTTTCTCGTTCGGATGAACTGGAGACGAAATATATCAGACTTAAACATCACAGGTTAAAAGATTACTAGAGTTGGACCTGAGTTTCTCGTTCGGATGAACTGAAGACTAAATATATCAGACTTAAACATCACAGGTTTAAAGATTACTAGAGTTAGGCATGAGTTTCTCATTTGGATGAACTAGATTAGAAATATATTAGTTTCGAACATCGCAGGGTCAAAGATTACTGGAGTTAAACCTGAGTTTCTCCTTTGGATGAACTGGAGAAGAAATATATCAGTTTTTAAACATCTCAGGTTCAAAGATTACTAGAGTTAGACCTGAGTTTCTCACTCGGATGAAGTGGAGAAGAAATATATCAGTTTTGAACATCCTAAGTTCAAAGATTACTAGAGTTAAACCTGAGTTTCTCATTCGGATGAATTGGATAAGAAATATATCAGTTTCGAACATCTCAGGTTCAAAGATTACTGGATTGATACCTGAGTTTCTCATTTTGATGAACTGGAGACGAAATATATATCAGATTCGAATTTCTCAGGCTCAAAGATTACTAAAGTTAAACTTGAGTCTCTCATCGGATGAACTGGAGAAGAAATATATCAGTTTACAACATCCCAGGTTCAAAGATTAATAGAGTTAGACCTGAAATTCTCATTCGGACGAACTGGATCAAAAAATATATGAGTTTTCAACATCCCGGGTTCAATGATTACTAGAGTTAGACCTGAGTTTCTCATTCGGATGAACTAAAGAAGGATTTTATATGATCTTATCATCTCGGGTTCATATATTACTAGAGTTAGACCTGAGTTTCTCATTCGGATGAATTGAAGATGAAATATATAAGATTCGAACATCAAAGGTTCAAAGATTGCTAGAGTTAGACTTGAGTTTCTCGTTCGGATGAACTGGAGACGAAATATATCAGAAGTAAACATCACAGGTTCAAAGATTACTAGAGTTAGACCTGAGTTTCTCGTTCAGATGAACTGGAAAAAAAATATATCATAATTTAACAGCATAGGTTCAAAGATTGAGAGAGTTAGACTTGAGTTTCTCGTTCAGATGAACTGAAGACGAAAGATGTCAGATTCGAACATCACAGGTTCAAATATTGCTAGATTTATATATACCTGAGTTTCTCGTTCGAATGAATTGAAGACGAAATATATTAGATTCGAACATCACATGTTCAAAGATTGCTAGAGTTAGACATGAGTTTCTCGTTCGGATGAACTGAAGACGAAATATATCAGATTCGAACATCAAAGGTTCAAAGATTGCTAGAATTAGACCTGAGTTTCTCGTTCGGATGAACTACAACCGAAATATATCAGATTCGAACATCAAAGGTTCAAAGATTGTTAGAATTAGACCTAAGTTTCTCGTTCGGATGAACTGCAAACGAAATATATTAGATTCGAACATCACAAGTTCAAAGATTGCTAGAGTTAGACCTGAGTTTCTCGTTCGGATGAACTGTAGACGAAATATATTAGATTACTAGAGTTAGACCTGAGTTTCTCGTTCGGGTGAACTAGAGACGAAATATATCATAATTGAACATCACGGGTTCATGGATTACTAAAGTTAGACCTGAGTTTCTCGTTCGGGTGAACTGGAGACGAAATATATCATAATTGAACATCACAGGTTCGAATATTACTAGAGGTAGAGCTGAGTTTCTCTTTCGGATGAACTGGAGACGAAATATATCATAATTGAACATCACAGGTTCAAAGATTACTAAAGTTAAACCTGAGTTTCTCGTTTGGGTGAACTGGAGACGAAATATATTATAAATTGAACATCACAGGTTCAAAGATTACCAAAGTTAGACCGAAGTTTCTCGTACGGATGAACTGGAGACGAAATATATCATAATTGAACATCACAGGTTCAAAGATTACTAAAGTTATACCTGAGTTTCTCGTTCGGATGAAATGGAGACAAAATATATCTGAATTGAACATCACAGGTTCAAATATTACTAGAGGTAGAGCTGAGTTTCTCTTTCGGATGAACTGGAGACAAAATATATCATAATTGAACATCACATGTTCAAAGATTACTAAAGTTAGACCCGAGTTTCTCGTTTGGATGAACTGGAGACGAAATATATCATAATTGAACATCACAGGTTCAAAGATTACTAAAGTTAGACACGAGTTTTCGTTCGGATGAACTGGAGACGAAATATATCATAATTGAACATCACAGGTTCATGGATTACTAAAGTTAAACCTGAGTTTCTCGTTAGGGTGAACTGGAGACGAAATATATCATAATTGAACATCACATGTTCAAAGATTACCAAAGTTAGACCTGAGTTACTCTAAGTCGAAACTTGGTAAGAACGATTTAATCCATCCGATTACGAGTAAGATTTCTTCGAGATATTCTACGAAACCTTAAAAAACACTATTTCGCATATTGTATGCGTACCAGGATCCGAAATCGAAACACGGCCGCGAGTTGACTACTATAAGTCAGAAACTTGGTAAGAATGACGAATCCATCCATTTACAGGTAAGATTCCTTCAAGATATTCTACGAAACCTTAAAAAAACCCTATTTCTGTATATTGTATGCGTACAGGATCCGAGATCGAAACCTGGCCGCGAGTTGACTACTCTAAGTCAAAAATTTGGTAAGAACGACGAATTCATCCATTTACAGGTAAGATTTCTTCGAGATATTCTACGAAACCTTAAAAAAACCCTATTTCTCGCATATTGTATGCGTACCGGGATCCGAGATCGAAACCCGTCCGCGAGTTGACTACTATAAGTCGAAATTCGGTAAGAACGACGCAATTCATCCATTTACGAGGTAAGATTTCTTGAGATATTCTACGAAACCTTAAAAAAACCCTATTTTTCGCATATTGTACGTGTACCGGGATCCGAGATCGAAACACGGCCGCTAGTTGACTACTCTAAGTCGGGAAACTTGGTAAGAATGACGAATCCATCCATTTACAGGTAAGATTCCTTCAAGATATTATACGAAACCTTAAAAAAAACCTATTTTTGTATATTGTATGCGTACAAGGATCCGAGATCGAAACCTGGCCGCGAGTTGACTACTCTAAGTCAGAAATTCGGTAAGAACGACGAATTCATCCATTTACAGGTAAGATTTCTTCGAGATATTCTATGAAACCTTAAAAAACCCTATTTCTGGTTTCATAGTTGATATTCCTGGGATCCATGGGTCACTCCATACTAGAACTTTTTCTCCATTCTCTATTGTCCAGCAGCATCCCTCTCTCATTTCTTCTCTTACATTCATCATTGCACTCCAAGTAGCTGAGTAGTTTGAGCTCTTCTTAACCTCCCAGAAATTTCCTTTTTTTTATATATTTGGCTTTCATTATTTGGCCCCAAACACTATTTTCATCCACCAGAAACTTCCATATCAGTTTGGCAATCATTGCCATATTCAGCTTTTGCAAAGACCTAACCCCTAGACCTCCCTGCTCCTTTGCCATCTCAAAAATGTTCCAGTTGATGAAGTGCATTTTCTTCATATTCTTGTCATGCCCCCACCAAAAATTCCTCATGATTCTTGTCAGTTTTGCTAGCACCTTTTTTGGGGATGATAGATATAGCCATATAATAAGGTGGAATGAGTCCCAGTTCAGTCTTAATCAACATAGTTCTTCCCGCATGAGATAAAAAGACCCTCTTCCAACCTGCAGTCTTTGAGTCAAATTTGTCTTCTAGGCCATCATGAGAGGATATCAAATGTGCTGGCTTGAGTAGTTGGTGTCCCAGGTATTTATCGGTATTCTCCATTATTTGTACACCCAACAAGTTGGCAACCTCCAATATTCTCCCCCTTTGTACACCTTTACTGAAAAAGACTGTTGATTTCTTCATATTTGCTTCCTTCCCTGACCAACCAGCATACGTGGATAAGATCTTCATTAAAGTATCCACTGTCCTGTTGTCCAAAGTCCCGAACAACATCAAATCATCTGCAAACATGAGATGAGAGACCACTTGTGCACCCTTGCATACTCTATACCTATTATAGAGTATTCGGCCGTTGCTGCGTTAGTATTATCTGCTATTATGTTTGACTGGACTCACAGGCATGTAGCTTATAAAGTCAGCAGACCCCACTGGAATTTAGCCTTCAGGCTATTGGATGATGATAATTACTGTGCTGACCCCACTAAATATTCTGGTATTGACCCCAGCAGATAAACATAATTGTCGATAACCAAGGGTATTTTGGTAAGTGAGTAAACTGCCGCTAGCTTTATAGTTTGCATTGCTATATGGATGGGGAAGAAAGAAAAAAAGGTACCCCGATAGATTTTAGTTTTGAGTTGCAATTTGTATTAAGAAAAAAAGTATACTTTGATCTAATGGAATATAAGAAGGATAGTTGTGAGTCTCCATCCTAGAACCAGTGGAACTTACAAATAAGTCCAACATTTTTGGGCAGCCTTCGGCCGTATTTTTGTTAATGCTTTGACCCAGTGGAATAAATTCCTGGGTCCGCCACTGGAACTTACCATTTTATTACCTGTGCATTTCAAAACACCTCAACTGGCTAGAACAAACTCGTGCTGAGAGCGCGTAATAATTCTGCTGTGAAATACCAAGCTGCTGAATAAATATTGAAACCTATTATAGGGGCTCCAAGAAAAGAGTTTTGAGGGCTCCTAAGGATTCAAATATCCTACAATGAAGATAAGGGGACCTAATTTATAAGAAAAATACTAAAATACCCTTAATCTATTAAATATTGAAAACCTAAAACTAATTTGTTTCATTCCTCTCATTTAATTCTTCCATTTTCTTCTTCCCTATCACCTCCATCGCTTATTTCTTCGATCAACCGTCAATTCTCAAAATAATTCATTGTCGATTAACACCATTTAATCCACCCGCAATGACTTCAATAAGGTAAAAATCAAAAATCCATCTTATTTAATTGGTTTCAATGCATAGATAAAGCGGAATCGATTGAATTGGGTTTTGAAAAAACGATTTCAGAGCTGTCTACGGTTGGGAAATATGAATTTTCCCAATCAGTAGGCCGATCTACGGTGGGAAATATGAATTTTCCCAAATAGATTAAACTGTCTACGATTTGGGAAGTATGAATTTTCCCAATCAGTAGACAGTCTACGGTGGGGAAATATGAATTTTCCCAATCAGTAGATCGAACTATCTACTTGGGAAGTATGAATTTTCCCAACCGTAGATAAGATCTTGAAACATTTTTTTGCAAAAATAAGTGATGGGTTTTCTTAGTTGTTTTTGTCTATGATCGTCATCTTCATCACGACGGAGAAGAAGAGAGAAAGAAAAATAATAGGTTTTTTTTTATGATCATCATCTTCATCATGATTTATGAATGAAAAGAGAATGAGAAGACAATAGATTTAGGTTTTTGTATATAATCATCATTTTCATCATGATTTATGAATGAAAAGAGAAAGTAAAGATAATAAATTTAATTTTATAATTCATGGAGGGTATTTTAGTCATTACAAAAAATAGTTAGATATGGGGTTTTGTTGATTACTATTTCATAACCTGATTTTGTCATCTTGTGAGCCCTCAAAACCAAATGTTTGGTGCCCCTATAATAGGTTTCTAAATATTAGTCGGTACTAACTACTTATACATCTGCTTGAACATAGGCTACCAAACAAAAATAAATACCAAGCAGTTAAGTAGTAGATAAAGCAGAAAGACAAAAGAAAAGTTAATACCTTATCTTGTTGTTGTTTTTGGTTGGAAGAAAAGGAAAAAGATAAGGGTCGTGTTTGGTATCCTGGATATCCCATCCTAGGTTGGGTTATCTAGTAAATAACTGTTAAAATGTGTTTGTCTCACTGTAATTCCAATCCTGGATAAGGATTACTAAACCTTCCTTGATTTTAGGAAGCTAAAAAAGTGAGTTTAAGGTATTCTTCCAAATACCTGGGATACCTGTATCCTCACCTGGGTCGTTAGACAGTTATTTTTCTTTAAAATAAGTATTTTGGCTAAGAAATAATTATTTATATAAACATATTTCTGTAGTCAAACAAACACAAGTTAACCTAGCCCAAGATATGATAGAATTTTAGACAATCACCATTAAAACTAACCATTAACAAGGTTATCATAGATTAAATTAAGATAAACTTTTCCAGGATATGTTATCCCGTTTCCAAGCTCCCAAACAGACCCAAGGAAATTCCTGTACAATACGTAAAGGATATAAAAGGGACTAGAGGTGTAAAACATGCCTACCATTTTAAGATGTACCAAGACACGAAGTCGCGTGCTTCACATGTTATGTGTCGTGTTGTCTTTGTGCCAACGATTTAAACGTGTTGTCAGCCGTCTTTGTGCTTTACTAGTCAAAAGCTAGGCACGGATGACAAAGACATGCACAAGACACGAATAAACGTGTCGTCTTTGGCACACGTGCTATAAACAATTTGAAATCACTTAATGTATACATTAAGTCGGACATTATCACAAGAATTTAATTAGACAACATGTCATTTGAAATTATTTCAAGTAAAATTAACAAGTTTATTCAATAAAAAGAAATAGTCCATCAAATATAAAATTGGATTATTGTCATGTAAATTAATGTTCTAGTTAAATATAGGTGACGACATTATAACAACGATATTGAAATATATTTTCCAAATATTAAGGTATTATATGTGTTGTTATAAATAAGCCAACATAAAATGTTACAAACTAGCTAGAATAGTGACTCTTTTGTGAAATATACAAAAAATGTGATGTATTCTGCCGTGTAATATGGTATATTTGTACATATCATGACGTGCTTTCTTGACGTGATGTGCTGGGCTGGGCCACGTGCTTATCTGTGCCACGTGTTGTGCTGTGCTACTGTGCCAAGTAGTCAAACCCAGCACGTCCCATTTAACTAACGTGTTGCGTCGTGCTGGGCTAGTCACGTGCTGGGCTGGGTTGTGCTCAAATTTTAGCCTGCTGGGCTGGGCTGTGCTCGTGCTGACACAGCCCAATTTACACCTCTAAAAGGGACTGACTGGATGAGTTAGAGTTGGTTTCATGTTGGTACGTACGTGTATGTGAATTTCTTGGCCTCATTATCACATTGAGAATGATTTTTGTAATTTTCTTTTTGACCTTAAAAACTTCAGGAGAAGGTTGTCAATGTGGTGGAAGGTGATAGCCACTTGGAAAAGTTGGTCATTCAGCTAATCTGCCAAAGGTGTATTACATTTTTGGAAGAAGAAAGTAGGAGTAATAATATTTGCCACTGAGTACAGCTAAGTTAAATCATGGGGACGTAATGGTCGCAAATATAGGCAAAGTGATAACTGAGATGTAAATTACTACATTTTACTGAGTGGATGGGGCAGTATTGACTATTGGTGATACCATTCGAATATATACGATTATATTACAAAGGATAGCGCAGACAGTTACAAAGACAAAGACATAGGTAATATGGATGATGGTCAAGAAGTGAAATTATGTACTCAAGTCAACGTATATATATAGGGGAACTTATGTCTAGCCCATTTTAGAATTTTTGTTTATCTTAAACCCATCATTAAGATGCATGATATGTTAAACCCATACTAGTATTAGTTTACTAGACTAACCTTATAACCTATGTAATTTATTTTCAAATATTTATTATTAAAACAAAAACTAACCTATTTAATGGACAATGAAAAAGTCAAATACCAAATATGCAGGAAAAAATTCTCAAATCCGTGCTAAAATGTAGGTCTTAAATAATTATCACCGGTCATTGAAAATTCTAGTTTTCACAATTAATGATAATAACAAAAATTATTGGTTGGGTATAGCTACATTTCATGAAAATTGTAATTATTATTGGTCGTTTAAAATTCTAGTTTTCACATTTTAGTGATGATTATAATTTTTATTGGTCGGAATTATTCGTATTCAATTATCAACTATTATTGAAAATTTTAATTTTCACAATCTAGTGATAATCAAAGATTATTATACAAAGATTCTTCACTTTGACTAACTTTGTTTATCTTTTTTGGCTTCATTTTTTTTTCGAAGAAAAGGTTATATTAAAAAGAAAAAGAGAAAAACATATTACAAAGCAAATCACTCCCTCATGAGAGTCTCCCAATTGCTCCAAATGAGACTAGGAGGAACAAATTTAAAAGAATCTGTATCACAGGACCATAAGACAACAAGTTGCTTAACAAGGTCAATATTCTCCGCAATACTTTTCTGACGACCACCAAAGACTCTCCCATTTCGCTCCTTCCATAATATCCAACAAATAGCATAGTGAATAATCTTCCATACCTCCTTCCCCTTCCATTTAGAACATTGGTAGACCAAGCTTCAAACACTTGTAACAAAGTTCTTGGCATCGGCCATGAAATCTTAAAAGCCTTGATAAAATAATCCCATATCGCAAAAGAATACGGACAATGTAGAAACATATGATCAGAAGTTTCTTTTTCGTCATTGCAAAAAACACACAAATCACTTTGAATGCTTATGCCACGATGAACTAACATGTCTCTAGTAGGAAGGGAATCATGAAAACTTGCCCAAAGGATGAAGCTTACCTTGTTTGGAATATAACTCTTCCATAAATGAGAATCAAAATTGCAGGGTGGATAGTTACCTGACAAAACCTCGTAGCACTTCTTAGCACTAAAATTCTCCATAATATTCACTTCGTCCTCAACATCCACCAACACCGAACGGGCAGTCACGTCTAAGCAAGTCCCACTCTAGCCTCTCATTTGCATTCAAAGCCCTCCTGAAATCACAATTCCATCTATTGTTCACAATCATATCTGCTATTGATGCGTCTTTCGCCTTGGCCGCCTTGAAAATAACCGGAAATAAATCTTGAAGTCTCCCTCTATCCAGCCATCTGTCCTTCCAAAACCTTATCCCTTTACCGTTCCCCACTGTAAACCGAGCCAATCGTTGAACAATAGGATCCATATTTACTACATTCTTCCACAAACTCCTGCATTGAGACTTGCTATCAACATCTGGCATTAACAAATTCGGACATCTCTTAAACTTCTGGTTCACTATTTTTCTCCACAAGTTGTTTTTGTTCTTTGAGAATCTCCAAATCCATTTTATTAACAGAGATTGATTAGTATATCTCAGAATCTTCACTCCCAAACCACCATTTTCTTTAGGCATGCAAATTTTAGGCCAACCAACCCAAACTAGCTTCCTCCTACCTTCCACAGCTCCCCACAAAAAACTCCGCATAATCTGCACCATCCTCTTTTCCACACTAACCGGAAGATGGAATAACGACAAGTAATAAATTGGTAGACTAGCAAGACAACTTTTTATAAGAATAAGTCTACCTGCTTTATTCAATTTCCGTTTTTTCCACGTTGCCAATTTCTGTTCCATCCTTGTCAAAACGTACTCCCAGACAGAGGTACTTCGCCAATTTTCCCCTATTGGCATACCAAGGTAAGTGAAAGGAAGTTTCTCCGTCTTACATCCAAGCTCCTTAGAAAGAGTATCAATCACTTTATCCGCACCAATACTGATCATTGTGCTTTTATCTAAATTCAGTTTTAGCCCAGCAATTGTTTCGAAAACCGCTAAAATGATAAGAAGTCTTCTAACTTCTTCCACAGTTGCATCAATAAAAATAAGAGTATCGTCCGCAAACTGTAAATGAGAAATTATTGAGCCATGTTCCATTACCGAAACCTTAAAGTTGTCCTCTCTCTTCGCATCGTTTATCAGTTTAGAAAGCACCTCTACTACCAGTAGAAAAAGGTAAGGCGATAGTGAATCTCCTTGCCTTAACCCCTTGTTGGGTTTAAACTTCTCTGTAGAGCTTCCATTCACTAAGACTGATAAATGAGACGAAGTGACACACCATCGAATCCAAGAAATCCATTTGTTGCCAAAATCATGCTTCTGCAGAATAGTAAATAGAGAATGCCAATTAACATTATCGAAAGCCTTCTCCATATCGATCTTGCAAAGTATACCAGGTTTCTTGTCTTTCAATCTGCTGTCCACACATTCATTAGCGATTAGGACACCATCAAGGATTTGTTTTTCATGAATAAACGCCCCTTGAAAGTCTGAAATAAGAGCCGGCATAACTTTCTTCAACCTTACTGCGAGCAATTTGGACAAGATCTTATAAACACTACCTATGAGACTTAGCGGTCTAAAGTCTTTAGGCGTACAAGAGTCCTCCTTCTTCGGAATTAAAGTGATGAAAGAACAATTAAATCTCCAATCAAGAGATCCGTACCTGTGAAAGTCATTAAAAAGATTCATAAGATCATCTTTTATAACACCCCAACACTTCTTGAAAAATTCAGCCGTAAACCCATCTGGTCCTGGCGCCTTGTTACTACCCATCTTCTTAATCACGTCCCAAACCTCCTCTTCATTGAACTCACGTTCAAGCCAGACTTTATCCTCCTCGATAATTTTAGGAAAATCAAGATTCTCCATACAAGAATTCACCTCTTCGCCTTGGGTGAAAAGGTTAATGTAAAAACTTCTTAATTCTTCCTTAATAATACTAGGATCAAAACAGTCTGAACCGCCTACTTGTAGCTTCGCAATGGTGTTGCGCTTCTTCCTTGCACTTGCGATACTATGAAAATAACTTGTGTTAGAATCTCCCCACCGAAAATCATTTTGCTTCGCCCTTAAATGCCATTTCCTAGCCTCCATTGATTCAATATCCCGAAGCTTATTTTTGCATTGAGTTCTCTCCTCGAGATGTTGATGATGTAAAGCACCGGTTTCCTCTAGAATATTCAAGTCATGAATTCTTTGCGTAAGAGAAGCTTTTTCCCTGGTAACATTACCGAACTCCTGTAATCTCCATGGCTTGATAAGATGCTTCAAGTTTTGGAGCTTTAGAAAGAATTTAGTGCTCGCACTACCATTATAATCCATAACCCCCCACCACTGCTCAACCTTCCTCACAAAATCATTGTGTTCTACCCACAACCTATCTAGTTTGAAATATGGCTTCGAAGGCATAACCGGCTCTGTTATCACCAAAATAGGATTATGGTCTGAAATCGTTCTTGTCAACACCACCTGAAGAGCATTAGGAAATGCTTCCTAAAAATCGTGACTAAACAGAAAACGATCCATCCTACATAAAATAGGATTAACCTGATTATTAGACCATGTAAAAGACCCCCCTATCAACGACCAATCTATCAACTCCAAATCTAGAATGAAATTATTAAGCAAAGCTGTGTTTCTTCTGTCCCCATCACCTCGATTCCTCTCTGCATTCGATCTCACGGCATTCAAATCACCCGCGATTGTTTCTGATGTAGTACATGTTCTTCGATACTTTGCTAATTCGAGACGAATTCTTTTCGAGATGGCGGCCCGATGTAGGACATCCGTTAGATTTAGGAATAATAATTTTATTATTATTTCTAGAGTTTAATTAATTTAATATAGGTATATCTTATTTTTAGATTTAGTTCTAGAATATTATTTATTTTAGGGATTTCTTATGTTCCAAGTTTGAGTCTTAGAGTTATTTAAATAGGAGACTAGTCCTATGTAAGAAAACACATGATTATTAAAACCAATATTGAGATTTCTCAACTATTCTCCTACTTTTACTATGAAATTCTTTATTCACTCTTCCGTTCTGCATCAAGTGGCATCACGAGCTTCGGCTTCGATCCTCTTATTCTTTTCTTTTAAATTTTCTTTACCCTTTCGTCACCTTTACTTATCGATATCTCCGCATCTCTTCTTCCAAACCCTATTATCAACTATCCTTTTATTTTCAATTATCAAAAAAAAAAAAAAAAAAAAAAAATCGTTCACAGTGCTAGAAAATCCTGGCCATCTTTCTCTGGTAAATCCTCCGCTCCCTTTATTATAGTCTATTTCATCACGTCCTCTATCCACGTACTTCCACGTAAACACCACCTCCGTTTCCTTCTCTTCTTATTTTTCCACTTTCAGTATCCCACTCCTCTTATTAATTCTTCTTTCTCCACGTCCAGTACCCCACTCGCCTTATTACTCCGATTCCTTTCCTATTATTATTCCACCTATACCACTGATTCCCTATTAGCCTACAGATTCCCTTCTAACTCCATTAACTACTTTTCTTTCCATTATTAAACATGTTCATATAAGTTCGTAGTTTCCATCATGACCGGTAAAGAGAAAGACGGTGGAAAAGACAATCGCCCTAGTCTTGACGATCTTATACGTTCTATTGCGGAGTCCCAACTGAGACTTACAAAGTCCCAACTGAGACTTACAGAGTCCCAACAGAAGCTTACGGATGCTCAAGTCGAGACCCGACGTCAGCTTACGGAATCTCAACTCGAGACTCAACGTCAACTTCAATTAATTTCAACCAATTTGGCTGCTCTTGTTCTTAATCGTAACGGTGAAAATAATAATCATCAACCTCACAACGGTGAAGCCAATCTGAATGGTCATATTGTTCAACATCAAGGAGAGAAAGATACTGATGACGAAGTTGAACAAAAACAAGTTATTCACCCCAACAGTGACGAAGAAGTTTCGCCAATATCCACACCGGAAACACTGGAGACACCATCATCTTGTAAGTCTCCTAATGCCATTGTTCTTGAAAATCAAAGGCTATGCGAAAATATTTTTGTTAGTCAAAAGTATTGCCATATAATTACTACTCCAAGTGTTGCCAACGTCGACATCAACTTTTGTGTTCAACAATCAATTTTATGGTGGTCAACTCTACGATCATCAACTTACTAAAACTATATTATATGTTGGGCGGGTCGTTTACAATATTTGGTGAAATCGAAGACGACTTCTTTTCAAGATGGCGGGCCTGATGTAGTACATGTTCTTCGATACTTTGCTAATTCGAGACGAATTCTTTTCGAGATGGCGGGCCTGATGTAGGACATCCGTTAGATTTAGGAATAATAATTTTATTATTATTTCTAGAGTTTAATTAATTTAATATAGGTATATCTTATTTTTAGATGTTATTTAATTCTAGAATATTATTTATTTTAGGGATTTCTTATGTTCCAAGTTTAAGTCTTAGAATTATTTAAATAGGAGACTAGTCCTCTGTAAGAAAACACATGATTATTAAAAACCAATATTGAGATTTCTCAACTATTCTCCTACTTTTACTATCAAATTCTTTATTCACGCTTCCGTTCTACATTAGTTTCCTTTGCAAATCAGTAATAATCGCAATTTTCACATATTGAAATTACTTCTGATTTTGTGAAAGTTTTGATTTTCATTAGTAATAATCACAATTTTCACATATTGAAATTACTTCTGATCGATTTT
This sequence comes from Papaver armeniacum, assembly GCA_023531295.1. Classification (NCBI taxonomy): domain Eukaryota; kingdom Viridiplantae; phylum Streptophyta; class Magnoliopsida; order Ranunculales; family Papaveraceae; genus Papaver; species Papaver armeniacum. Next base: position 51,159 of record JAJJWW010012741.1, read on the forward strand.
TTGAAAGTTTTGATTTTCATTAGTTAACGATTGGTTTGATAATCGGAAATCGAACGTCTATTTACAGAATCTTGTAAAACTCGCACTTATCAACAATTGTGATAATCCGCGCAATTCAGTAATAATTGTATCCGTTATAATTGAAGCAATCACCAATTCACTGTTGCTATCCTATTACAAACCAAAAAGAAGAAAAAAAAACGCTGATAGAAAACATTACGGTTGGAATATGTGACTCGCTTGAAAACTCTTTGCGTACAAAGATACGTAAAAGCATACGCATCATGGATAGTTATAATACTAGAAGAACAAAGATTTTTAGTAGATAATCAAACAAAAAAATAGTTACCCTGCGTTAGATACATTATATTAAAAAAAAAGACGATAATATATAGTAGAGGTTAATTTGGTAATAAATATTTGAATGGTTGACCAGAGTAATTAATGGACCGAAAATAATGCCCGTAATACTTGTTGAATGCCCGTAAAAATTGTTGGATATTTTTATCACAAATTCTACACATATATGTCATCTTAATGATGGGTTTCTGGAAGAGAGAGGAACCAAACATGGGATCCTGAAATTTCCACTATATATATTTAAAATGAATAGCAAGAAAAGAAATCATTTAGAATTTAATCGGCCAATAATTATACAAGCTAATCACACAAAGTAGTACTACTTGATCAAAATAAATAAATTAAGCTACTACTATATGTTGGAAAAACTGGGTTGCAATAGAAGATGAAATAACATAGGAAGAGATTGTTGTACTCCAAAATTTCAAGGCTCATAAGATTTCTTTTAGACAATTATTTTTACCCTCCCAATAAATTGGCGATTACAACAGGTATATGAAATAATGCCTTCAGGATACAATGAAAGCCCTACAACGGAAATTGAATTCAAGGTTTGTACCCCTTGATCCATTCAAGAACACATGTAAACAAAATTTCGATGATGCTTTAGAAAGAGAGAAAACAGAAAAGGTTTTTCGATATAATTTAAACGAGTTTTGGGAGATGCTATTTATAGAGGTTTTCGATCTCGTTGGGAATAGACATCTTTTGACCAACAGGTTTCTCTTCACGAAACGATGAGTCTCTTCATCATCGAGACATCAATGACATCCGTTGGATTCAAGATTGGATATGTTTGTAATCGTGAAACAGTTACATACCACCAAAAAATTCTTCCGGGATAGCGCAGTTGAAAATATTCCAACACTATATTATGGATCTTTGTTTGGTTGTTGCCTTTTCGTACATATGTGAAACTAATCTTTTTGTGGTTGTTGTTAATTAAGCCAAAGAAAACCCGAAATAAGTGTGTTATTTTTATGCAAATTAGCGAGGTACTTAATAATTTGGTAGTGACTTTTGGGATCCCGTCAAACAGGGCAGGTCCTGTGCTTTGCATGCAGTGCAAATTTCATGAACTCGAGTTCCATGTACGTTTATGCTATTAAATGCCAGAAAGCTGGCGAAATCTTATAGCAAGGCCATAATATATATGAAACAGGACATGATATATAATTACTATGAGCAGGTAAGTAGAAAAATGCGATCACATATGCTAAAATGTGGTCTATTTGTAACTTTTTTCTTCGACCTAAATCAGTAGAGTCATGGCGTGGATACATTGTCATGCTCTTTATTAAAAGCTATCAAAAGATTTAATGCAGCTGACCCTGCGCATACCTTAGCAAGTACTGGTAGATTACGTACAAAGTGAAAATGAAAACTTTGTTGAACTTTTTGGTAGAGATTCTCAAATTATGGTTGAACATTGAAGAGGGGAAGTTGGCTATAAAATCCCAACCGAAGCTACGCTTATTGCATTTCGAGATATCACAAACCTGCTTATTCTGTGAAGGAGATGGATCGATCTAGTTTCGATTTCTCTAAGAGCTTTTTAATAGTTGTATACGATTTCTTGTGGTTTTTTTTGGTTAGTTCATTCCAATATTTCACTCCTAGATTCATAATCAAGTTACAAAGATCAAATGAAGTTCTCCCTATCACAAACATTATTAGAGTACATTACCGTACATAAGTAGCCGAGGTTATAGTGCAATGACCGAGGCAACCGTGCAGTCAAGAAATGTGCCAGAAAATAGGATCGTCAGTTTACAAGATCCTGTAATCAAGTTAAACATGTATTACCTAGTCAGGTTAGTTATCTTGTAGGGCTATTGATTTATCCTATTGTCACTATAAATAGGAATCCTCTAATGTAAATGTAATTATCTCAGTCATTACTGAAGATCATATATATTATCTCACCTTTCGGGGTTTTATCAGTGGATGTAGGTCAAATGGACCGAACCACTTTAATCTTCTGTGTGTTTGCTATTTCCCTCTTACCATTCATATTTTATGATGGTACAGAGCAAGAAAAGATCCCTGCTTCCGCATCTATAATTTTTTTTTTTTTGATTGATGTTATTATTTTTTTTTTTAATTTTTAGCATTATCATATTATTATAAAGAACAAACATAAATGTAAGGAAGAACAACCAAGAGTAAAATCTTCAACACTAGAAAATACTACTCATTAACAAATTTTTAGCCTTAAAATAAATATTTTCAAAATAATAAATTTGACAATATACACTAATACTAAATTAATCATGAAAATATAACTTTATATGTTAAAAACATAGTAACCATATAAATAAGAAATGATTTACATTTTTTTGTTTTCACGAAGGATGCATCATATATTTAAATGTTTGTTACCTTGTATTTGTATTAATAGTTTTTGTTCAGATGACATTGATATTACCTGAATTTTGACTTTATTCATATACCTTTTAGTTTTTGATCCTTCTAATTTTCCACAAAATGACTTGATTTCCTTTCCACAGATTAAGATTATTGGGTTATTGAGATAAAAGATATTATAAGCTTAAGAATCTAAAACTGATTGCGATAAAGATTTGGTTTGTTAGGTGCTCATCGAGAAGAGTCCCCTGTTAAGGACTTGGTTTGTTGGATGCTCATTAAGAAGATTTGCCAGTTTGCTTTAGAATAAACTTGTTAGAAATATAAGTAACATTCTTCAAATCAATGACAATGTTTTTTTCTTACGATGTTTCAGTAAAACTAATTAGTAAGATAGTTTGTAATCTTTCAACCGTTTGAGTTTGATTTTAATAGTTTAGGCAAGTAAAAATTGTTTTTATCATTATATCTGAGTTGTCAAATAACTATTTATTATTAAAACTTGTTAGTGAGACTTTGCAATCTAATTGCCTGATGATCTTCCTTCTTATCTCGAGCACAAAATTCAACAATTTAGTTTTACTTCTCCATATTTCCACAAGTAAATTCTCATCATATTTCAATATGAGAAAACTACTACAAATGTCTTGCAACATTTTCATAAAAAAAGCCCATGAGAACAAATTTCATCGTGAAATCCAAACATGCTATTATATAACATCGATGTAGATCTTCTGATTGATCGTATTGCCAAAAACTTTCACAAGGTTGGAAGACTCAAAATTGTGGATGTAAAGTTGCTCAGCCCCACGTGACCCAGTTTGTCATACATATTTCCCATCCCTTAGTGTTAATGATGATTACCATTCCTGACAAAACTAATTTTTTATTGACTCAGTTATCAATAAAAACTTTATATATTATATAGTTTTTTTTTTACAATAGAAATAGGAGTACTGCTTTATAAAGCATTTGGATACCAGAAGCAGAATGTAGGAATAAAAGTCAGAAGCAAAAATATTTTGCTTCACAAAAAATCGATTTTTTTGCCTGTAGAAGTCATTTTGAAATTGTATACCCAAACTAACAAGGAGGTAGTCAAATGAGATTTCTATAGACTTTCATAGATTTAAAATTTGAGTGACTTCCAAAAACTCTCTATAAATCTAGAGATTTCTAGTTATTCTCGGAGAGTATTTTAGAGAGTCTTCATGACTTGCAGAGACAAAAAAACGAGACTTGTAAAGAGTCTTGTGATTTATAGAGACAGAAAATATATAGTTCTAACTAAAAATATTAAACATCTACCAATTTTTTTTATTATGCACGTTACAATGTTTTCAAAACAAATCTCACTGATTTCCTAATCCTAAGTTTTTTGTCATCCCACATTTTTTTTATTTGCAATTATGTCTCATCACTGGTTAGCATCTTTTCGTTGTTTCATTTGAGGAGTTGTCCTTTGAAGTGGCAAAGAGAAAGCTCGGTCGGTATAAACGAGGGAAAAGAAGAAGAAAGAGGAGATGTCCAATATATTCAGATGAGGTCGGTTGTGTTACTGTACAAATGGCTCGTCCCTTATCAACTAAAAAAAAATGGTCATATTCTCAAACAAATGTTCCCTAAAGTTCCAAGTCTCCCAAAATCTCACCTCTTGAGGAGAGATTTCTACCATGCCTATTTTCATAAAAAAAGTCTCTCCAAATCTCTAAAAATTACAAATCAATGACTTTTAATTTTCCTTCGAATAACAGGGGTGTTGGAGTGACTCTTACGAAATCCTAATTCAATAACATGGAGTTTCAGAGAATTTAAATGACTTGAAAAAAGTCTCTAACCAATAACAGGAGACATTAGGAGACTCTCTAAAATTCTCTATGGACTAACAGTAGATTTGAAAACTCTCAGGAAGTCATTTAAAATCTCAATTGACTACCTCCCTGTAACTTCTGAATTTTTTGTTTCCAGAAGTCAAAAAGAAACTTCTGAATGTGTATCCAAACGCGTTATTAGATTCTCAAGAAGAAGAAGTCAGGAGCAAATACAATTTGTTTTGCAAAAAGTAAATTGATATGCTATTGGAAGTCATTCCGGAATTATATATCCAGACTAATTGATGACTTTTCTGCTTATAAAAATCAAAAAATAGCTCTTTAAATAGTCCTCGCCACTTTGGTGTACTTGAATAGTATCTCGGGGCTATTTCAGTCACTAATTAAGCTATGATATATGGATAATATGATCACGGGGTTGATATTAGGTCACTAATTAATTTCCGAAGTCACGGGATGAGTTATGGACAAGGTTTTAAAAACGTCCGTTTTTACCGAAAAACGACCGTTAAACGGTCACACCCATATACCGTGGCCGTGAGGGTCCCCGAACCCCGTGCCTTTATTAGGACGATAAATAGGAAAAAACGACAGTTTTATAGTAGCGTTTTTCAGTTTTCATACACGTTGTAACCGTTTTTCTAAAATTAGTTTGAATGTTTTTTTCTTCTAAATAACATTTTAACGTGCGTTTTTAGAACTGTTTTCCGTTATCACGCACGTTATAACCGTGTAAATAACTTTCTTACCATTTCTTTTGATTTTTCTATTCTCTGGATTGAAAGATGAAAACTTCGAATTAAATAGTTTTAAATGATACAAGGAAACTAACTACAGGATTAAAACTACAAATTTAAAATACATAGGATTGTTAAACTAGTATTCATCATTTAAAAAGCTACGCGAACCAACTACGACCACCACCTTTTTTCAAGTATTCTTTATTTTATCGACGGTTCCTTTCCACATCATAGTCGTCGTTGTCAAAGTGGCAATCTATCTTCGTTTGCATAAGTATCATCATCATAATAACCATCACTATCGTTATCAAAACCTCCTTCAGTATCATCATCATTGTTACCTACTTCATTATTATTATCAATATTAGAATTATATCCTTCGTTCATATGTTGAACACCATGGTTAGAGCGATCGGAAGTGTAACGAGAATCATATGTTGGATTCACATTCTCATAACATTGTGTATTGTCCTCAAATGAAAGATTACCAAAGTCATAAACAAAGTCACTCACCGGTAACCTTTCGTAAGAGATTTCAACTTCGGATCATGCTAGTTGTATGGGTAGGGACATGCTCGGATAATTAACGGCCTCCTCTTCGAGCGTATTTAACCACTGATCATGTACCCACGTTTTGGACACCAACTTCAATCTTTAATTCATGAATCAAGGAATCTGCTTTAGTTCTTCACTTTTTTCAAAGACTAAAATGGGTACATGATTTGGACGTGGTGGTGGGTACATGTTAAAATGGGTATATGATTTGGACGTGGTCACGGGGTACATGTTAAAACTTAAAATGAAATAAAAGAAAGAACTATATATGCATCATCATGCAGTGGTGGTGGGTACATGATTTGGACGTAATAATTATTTCATCTTATAAGAAGTGCAATTTTAGATCGAATCTGATAATGGGTTGATTGACTCTACCCTAACTCATAATGCAATTCCTACTTTGCCGAGTTTTTTAAGCATTCAATGGTTAACTTTTAGTAACTAGTAGTCTAGTACCATATAGACTTGTTAAAACCCTGCCTATTTCTTGGCATTTGATGGAAATTCTGCGATCTAATAAAGGGACAAGTATACCTAGCTAATTTTTGCCGACGAAATTTTAGTGGCTATAATTTACCGACACGAATTTTATCAAACTTTCGTAAATTGTATAGTGAAAAGCATTTTAAAACACCTATGTAAATAATATAAACATGACTATCGAATTATACACATTTATTATACTAACAATAATCAAATAAAATGGTAGTATTAGATATTTCTTAATGATATAGGTCATCTATTAGTTGGACAAAATATAAAAATTAATAGGTCATCTAGTTAGGGACGTGGGGAGTATTAAAAAATTAAAATACCTTGTAACAACGTTTTTAGACTCGTTAAAACGTTTTCACGCACGTTATAACCGTTACATAGGAAATTCATATCAATAATTTTTTTATTTCCTATGTAACCATTACAACGCCCGTTATTTTCATAAAACGTCCAAAAAACGCGTTTTTTGACTATATAACGCGTTTTTGGCCCAAAATGTGCTCACACCTGAGAAAACGCATTATGACGGTCACACCTAGTGTCCGTGACCTGAGCCGTGACCCGTTTTTCAAACATAACTTATGGATGACTAAAGCATATTTGGTTTGGTATTTAAAAAATTTTCCCTTCCGTCATTGTGAAAATCAATGACCACATATTATGTTTTCAGCCACGAGTCCAAGTTGGCCACAATAACAAATGCTTGATACATTTCGAGTTTTGGGCCAAACAAAATTACCTTTGTTGATTCAAAATCTCACGCATAATCTATTTGAAGATCCAAAAGTTGCTTCTAGATTCTAAAAAATCTTGTTAATGTGAGGGATAAATGGATGTAAAGAGGGAAAATCGTTGGATGGAATTAAAAATTAAACTGAACAGGTCAATGAACTCATGTCTGTTACCTGGATTGTCTTAAAATCAAGAGAGATACACTCATCATCAAACTAATATAATAGAGATCTCAAGTGAAAAATACGCCATAATTTCACAATAAGAAAAAGAAATAAGGAAAAATACGCCAGCAACCACCCTGAAGCAATTCAAAAGACGAGAAAACTAAAGTGTTGTTTTTTTTTTTTTTTTTTTTTGAAGAATAGTAAATGTTTAGGAAGAAGGCTTAAACCAGTCAAGCTCTTGAGCAATGGACTTCGACCAGTTTGGTTCAATCCAAAAGCAATTTGAGTACCATCCTCTCGTATTAGAAAAGTCCGAGGCAGTAATGGCCACTTCCAAAAGACCGATAACTACCTGTTTTCAAGACAATAGAATAAAACCCTTCCCCGTTCATGCATAATCTAGGAAATAGACTTTGTTCTCCATGCGACTATTAGGAGCGACAGCTGAAAAACAAGAGGTATAGCTGACAAAAAACATATGCCTTCCCAAATTCTTAATCTTAACCCAATACATCCGGGAGATATCCAATATGAAAATCCCAAACAACTTTCCAAGATTTCCCATTTTTACTAATAAAAGCTCCCCATCACACTCAACCAAGAAACTTGGATGCGCATCACTAAATTGCAGATGGGGTTTCTCATGAACTTTCCAACTTCTATCCTCTATGTTAAATACACCTAAACATCCGTTGCAATCTACAAAATAGATAACCCCTTTGAAGAAAACTCGGAGTGCTATATTCTCACCAAAGACTTCCAAATCCACCGAGTGGTATTTTATGGCATTCTTACTCGTCTGGTATTTGAAATGATGCCTATACAATATAGCGCTAACAAGTGATACTTTTAAGCAATAAAAGCATCTCAAAAGAGACATGTCATTTGGCCGGAGCTTCAAAATGGGAACTCAACATGGTAATCTTCGCCATACAACCGCGCTCATAATACAATGTACCCTCCAATATGAGACCCGCCATTCACCCAAACCGCACATCTCCGTGCATAAAAAAATAGATTGATCAACTTAGTAACCATCAACTTCAAAACAAATAGCCTCAATAGAACATAAACAACACTTCAGCAGCAGGTTAGATATAACGATTTGTCAAAAATGTTTCTTAGATATCCATTACCCACTATATCATTTTTCAACTCGCAATCCATTTCAAATCCGATGTCTCATAAGAGAATCTACGTTCTATATATGTCACTCAAGTGAATGTATAAAAACATAAGAAATTCAATCTGTCTTTACACAAATGGAATGAACCTACACATATATGATTCTACATTCGCATAAAACAAAAAATAAAAATAAAAAACTAATGAGTGAAGCATTCAGGTTAGATCTGGTCTTTGTAAACCAATGCAATCAAAGTTATACCTACAGTTATATCTTCAAAATTTCAAGTAGTCAAAGCACTTCCTAACAACAGTTCAGACTGGCACAATTGCACAAATTGTAATCTACATTTATGCTAATGACATACAATTAGAAATTTCAGATAAAATTCATGGCATGAGACCCCAAGCATACATAAAAAAAAACTTTAAGCATCTAAAATTCTAAATATACCTCGAGGCTTGAGCAACTTTGCTCCAAGGCGTGCAAACTTCCCAGGATGCTTGAGGTACGTCACAACTTCAGTGAATTATAATAACAAGCATGTAGCATAACTCCTAAACAACACAAACACCTAGAGATCCTAGAGACAGAAAAATGAAATAAATGCAAATAACTGGGATGAGCCCCTGTATTCGTAGAATGAATCGAATGCAACTACTTTAAGAAGTTTCACACAACAATTTTGTCATGAAGACAAAAGCTTGCTTTAGCAGTAACACCCTAGTTCCAATTACATTTCTCATACTAACACCAACAAATTCTAATGTTTGAGTTAGTCCCGTCCCATCCAATAGACACTAAGAAAAGCTATGGATACCCAAACATCCGAATCCTTCAATCAAACCAGATCATGAAATCCCACATTGGAAGATTAAATAGATTTTAGCAATCAAAGAAAAGTCAAAATTAGAACGCATTGATATTCAATAAAAGACCCGTCCGAGTTAGGGAAATAGAATGAACGACTCACCGGAGCATACCTACTATAAGCAATAGAAATCTATGTAAATCTCGTAACTATGATATAAAAAATAGAAATCCAAAACACAAAAATTCAAGACATATACCTAGAAGTTCAAAGCGCGCGCAGAACAATGTAGAGAACAATCCCAAGAGGTGCATCTGCCTGTTTTCCCTACAAAAACACTCCAAGAGGTGGAGATCGCCGAGCAAAGATATTTGATAGCAACTTTGAACCGCATTACAAAACAAGTAGAGAATAAGCTTACCGCACATACGAAAGTAAAGGAAATGAGAGGCACCAGAGCAAGAACGTAGCAGCTCTAGTGCCATCATATCCTCGTTAATAAGGGTAATTGAGAAATCCTTACTCAAAAATGGAAGGGCCTGGGGTATAAGACTCTTCCTTCCATCGTAAGGAGGAAGGCGTCTTCCAAAATGGGACTCTCTGTATAATTTCACAAGCTGCTCCATAACGGCCCTGTTCACACCCCTTGATATCAAAAGATAAAGAAAATAGATTAAAGGAGACCCTTACATCATATTGGTGCAAATCCTTGTCGGGTAACTCTAATACCGTTGCTGAGGTGTTTTTTTCAATCTTTCTCTTCTCACTGAATTAACACCTCAGCAGTTCACAGTTCAACCATCTTTTCACTACCTTCCCGCAAAACATAATTTAACAAATTACCAACCGTAGACAAGATTCAAATCTGTTTTTTCAAAAACCCAATTCGATCGATTCCTCTTATCCATGCATTGAAACCAATTAAATAAGATGGGTTTTTGATTTTTACCTTATTGAAGTCGCTATGTGGATTAAATGGTGTTAATCGATAATGAATTATTTTGAGAATTGACGATTAATCGGCGATGGAGGTGATGGGGAAGAAGAAAATGGAAGAATTAAAGGAGAGGAATGAAAACAAATTAGTTTTAGGTTTTCAATATTTAATAGGTTAAGGGTATTTTAGTATTTTTCCTATGAATTAGGTCCCCTTATCTTCATTGTAGGATATTTGAATCCTTATGAGCCCTCAAAACTCTTTTCTTGGAGCCCTATAATAGGTTTCTATTTTTACCAAGATTTCAACGTGCTTTAGAAGTGATGTACTATTAAGAAGCATTAGCTTGTAGTCGTTCTGCTATTTCAGTTGTTGCTTTTCCTCTATGAGTTGGGTTTTTTTTTTTTTTTTTCCGCTAGGCATAGGCCCGTCTTGCCCCCTGGCAGCGTAGCCACCGGCTTACTCCCCACTGAGCAAACTCATCCCTCTTAAACACATGTTAAAGTTAGTTTAATTTACATTTGAGCGGAGACTCGAACCGCTGACCTCCTACTCGAACCGCTGACCTCCTACTTGGGTGCTTTTCCTCTATTACTATCAAGTTTCAAATATCAAGAATATTTCGATTGGCTTTTCAATGCTAGATGTGGTCCTGTGGATGGGGAAATTGGCCAAGCTATCAAGTGATGTACTATTATCTTTTTAGCTTCCACATTATTTCAGTTTCCACATTATCTTTTGGAACCGTTTTTTGGGGACCAGCCTTTTTTTGGGGGACCATTCTTTTATTTTGGGTAAGATATCGGAAGTAAATCTAGGTCACCCCTTATCTAGATATTTATGATAATACCTAAATTATCCTCTGATTATTTTTGGTTAATGATTAGTTAGTGTTAATATTAGTTAGTGTGATTAGTGAAATGATTTTGAATAAAGATTTGAGATTAAAAATCAGATTTTTAGAAAAGAAGTAGAATTATTGAGAGAGAAAAGTTAGAGAAGATGAAGAAGAAAAACATGGAAAAAAATTTGAGTTCACTAAGCTAGACTATTCAAGTGATGAATTATTTCTTAGATGGTGAATGTATTCTTCCCCAAAGCCAATCTCAAGATGAAAACATTGGATTTTACCAACCACAACCGGAGGAAGACTATTTGGGTACCCATGTATGCTCTAAACTTAGATAATGTTGGTTGAATTGGTCCAAATTTTCAAAAAAATGTGAATTTGTTAAGTAGATTTGGGATTGTTCGGTTACCTTGTGTGAAGAACATGTAACAAAACTCATCCGAAAGTGTAGTTCGGTTACTTTTTCTAAACACGCGTTGTTACCAACTCTCCAATAATGGAGGTTTTTTGAAGTTCGGTTAACGGACATGTTACCGAACCTTGTAAATAGGATTACAGTGTTATGTTCGGTTTAGCCGAAATGTAACCAAACTTTAGGGTCTATAAGTTCGGTTAGTTTGCAACCAATCGCTAACCGAACTTAGGTAAAATAAGATTGCACATTAGTGTACAAAGTTCGGTTGTTTCGCAAACTTCATACCAACTAATATCTAACCGAACTACACACAATTAGTTAAGAGTTCGGTTTGTCAAGGTTTTTTTGCGAACAAACCGAACATAGTGGGACAAGTTCGGTTAAATTGAAACTCAACATAGTGGGCAAAATAGCACAGTTCGGTTGCATTGGAATTTTTTTTTTGTAATATTGGTAAACTTCGGTTAGAAAATAGTTTTAGCCTTCTTTGCGAACCAACCGAACATAGTGAAAAAAGTTCGGTTAAATCAAAAATCAACATAGTGGGAAAAATAGCACAGTTCGGTTACATTTGATTTTTTTTTTTTTTTTTTTGTAATATTGGTAAAGTTCGGTTAGAAAATAGTTTCAGCCTTCTTTGCGAACCAACCGAACTCTGAGTTCGGTTAAGAAAAAATTAATTCGTGATAACCAAAGTGTTCTTCGTGTTCTTGGTTTCAGAATGTTCGGTTAGCAAACTAGTTTTTTTTTTTGAAACTATTCCTAACCGAACATGCCACTGTAACTTCCATTTAAACCATATTTTGATGACTAATGCTCAAAATTTCAATCAAAAACGAATTAGAAGTAATGAGTTTGTGGGAAAATACTTATGGATAGGTTTGTTTATAAAAGATTGATTAATCGACGATGAAAATTCAATGAATCGACCAGGCTAAAATTTGATGATTTTGATTAGATTTGTATATGATCAGGGTTAGATGATCATAAATTGATGAAGAAGAGAAGAAGAAAAATTGTAGAATAGAGGAAGAAGAAGTTGTAGATGAGTTATAATTTTAATTAGGTAAAAGGGTAAATGTGTTAATGATTTAAATTAAGTTATATATATATATAGGTGGTGGTGGTTGGTGGTGGTGGTACTCGGAGGTGGTAGTGGTGGGCGGCGGTGGTGGGAGGAGGTGGTGGTTATGTATATATATAGGTGGTTATTAGGTTAATTTTAAATTAAATTAGGTTAAGGGTAGGTTAGTCATTTCCACACTTTAGGACACCACTTATAACTACAGGGAAGGTGGCCTAATAAGACCATAGTCCCCTCAAAAAAAAACCATGGTCCCCAAAAAATGGTTCATCTTTTGGATGGGGTAATTGGCCCAGTTTAAGTTTCCACATTATTTCATTTTCCACATTATCGGATGGGGCAATTGGCCCAGCTAAAAAGAATATTTCAGTTTGCACATTATCTTTCATGAACCTTGGTTAGTGGGGGAGACAGCTGAAAACATTGATCTTTGGCTGCAGTTTAAGTCAAGAGCAAACGGCTATATGACTTTCGTCACTAGGTAAAGATGAACTTGGCCAAAGCAAAAACTTACTAACACATATTTCGAGAAATAGATAAGCGAGATAGCAACGTTTGCGAGAGTTTGACCAAGAAGTGCTCTAACACTAAGGTTTATGTTTTTATTTCCTAATCTCTATTAAGGTGATTATCAGGGTCGTATGTTTCGATTTCAATGATTTCTTCTCTAATGTCTTACATATGACAATTAGACGTTTCTTATAACCGTAATACTAATACCACATTCATCACAGATATATCATTAATAACGTCAAGGTATTTAAAATCGCACGAGATACGATGTGTTTTTTTCAATTTTTTCATTTTGACTGGAGAATGAATCGTACATGTAATTTTTGTTGTTCTCATCTATGATAAATTTGAAATTCATATATTCAATTTCACCATATTAATGAAATCAAAGATGTTTCTTTCACAAAAAAATAATAATTATGTGGAGTTTTACATAAAGGTGGATACCAATCATTATAAGACAAAAAAAAAAAAAAAAAAAAACATAACCAATCTTGACCATCTAATCACAAATAACACCCTGCTAATCTTGGTACACTTCCTTTAGCCATCATGGAAAGTTATACTCCCTCCGTCCCTATTATATAGGCGGAGTTTTGAAAATTTGTAGTCCCATTAGATAGGCGGATTCTCAATTCCAAGATGGGTTTTTCCATACATTACCCTTATTTATTATAGGTAGTTATCACCATAATTAAGTTAATGTTTCTAATGTTGGAAATTGTACAAAGGGCAAAACATGAAAGAGGATGGATATGTATGAAATCAAAGTTTTTTCTTATTCTATGAGAAACCCACTTCTCCGCCTATATATTAGGGACGGAGGGAATATTAAACAGTGAAATTGAAATGTCACGTAATAATCAAAAAAATGGACCACTATTAAAAGAAACAAGCCCCCTCAAAAGTCAAAAGGAGTCAATGCTGAAGTAACTTGACTAAAAGAGCACCAAAATCGAAGTCCAAATTCCTTCTTTCCTCGTGAGGGGAATTTGTTTACTCTTTTTTTGACTAAGGAAGCAAAAATACATGAAGTAAGTTTGAGTACACATTGAAAAAGAATATCCCATTTATAATTGTGGAATCTTTTTAAACTCTTTGTTAACTCCTCTAAAAGGTTTTTGGCAGAGTTTCCATTTTAGAAGTAAGAATAAAAAAGTTAACATTTTGTGAGGAAAATGTCATCCAAATAGTTCCATTTGGGATAATCATACCTTTCAGACTAACGACTAAGGTTTATGTTCTCGGTTCCATTGTTACCGAAGAGGTATATATCCTTTTCTCATTACTATCGTGGATTCAATTAGTTCATAGATGATGTTTTGGGGTTTAATGATTTTTGATTTTAACACAAAAAATATTAGTCCAAACTCCAAATATTTATCTTTTAACTATTTTTATTTACTAAATTTCCATTTTCCCTATATATATTTTTATTATTTTTTCTCTACACTATCTTCTAGCCCAAAATAAATATTTATCTACATTACTCGCACAAAATCCCACCTCCCGGACAAAAATTTGAAAAAAATTGTACTATTTTGCACTTTTCCGAAAATTTGTTTCCGTTTGTATAGATTAATAGGATATTTGGATACACATCTATAAGATGATTTTTGACGAAGCAAAAAATGAAGTAAGTTTGAGTACACATTGAATAGACAAGAATAACTTCTAGAATAAAAAAAGTTAACATTTTGTGAAGCAATAATGTTTTTGCTCCAAACTTTTTCTCCAAACTTTTCGACTTTTTATTCTGGTATCCAAATGCGCTATAAACAATAGAAGTCTCCCATAGTAAGATGCATTTTAACTCTCATTTCTCTTAGCTACATTTAAGCTATACCCAAGCGGAACTCCCAACCAGAGTGCTTTGCCTAAAGGAGGCCAAACAGACAGAGAATTACGTACCACCATCCGTATGGTCCTTACATAAAGAGGTAAGAGCCAAGTAGGGATACAGAACAAACAACATGGCATATATTAGTTTTAACTCATTGAGATAGATCGTGAGAAACTTCATTTGCAATACGGTTAACAAATACAAAAGAGATAGATTTAGACTTGGTAATCAGGGTTCTAATGTCTTGCAATAGACAATGTGTTCTCTGATTTCCCATGAAGGTTTTCTTGTTTATTTTCTCCAAAATAACTAATGTGTCACTCTCCACAATGATTTGATTAAGTCTACTTTCCAAAGCCACCATCAAGGCTTCTCTGGTTTGGTTGCTCGAGTCAATGTTTCTTCTGTATGGAAACTTACCAAGTAAGCTGATTGGCATAACCAAACTAATAGTTTGAATCTCTAAAAAGGAAAACCATTATTCTATTCGGGAGTGAAAACATAAATGGCTAAAAGAAATAGGGAAACTAATACTCACCGCACTTTTGTCCTAAGGAGGAGCTATACATTAGCTATAGGGCGGGCTTGAACTTTTCCTTAGACATTGCTTGAGCGTAGGGGTGAGCATGGGCCGGTATGGACCGGTTTTCACCTCATCTGCATCCAATCCATTTCACTACGGATTTCAAATTTGGCATCCACATCAATTTCAGATCCAACGGATTTGCATCCAATGGATGCACAGATGGACGGATTGGATGCGGTTAATCCAATGGATTCGTTTAAGTTCAAATTTATATTAAAGAAAATAAAGCTAACACAAATGACTCCTTATAAAACCTACATATCCTATATATGTATACAAATATAAAAATGTCATGTACAACACCACAAGCAAACATCTTAAAAATTCCTAAATGATCCATAATATTTTCTAGAACTATATAAATGCTCTTAATTTAATGGATGTGGATGTCCAACGGATTTTCATAGTTGCATCCGGGCCCGATCCGTTATCCGTTGGATTTCAAAAATTCCATCCGCATCCAACCCATTAACAAACGGTCCGGACATCCATCCGCAAAAGAACGGTTTGTCCCAGTTGAATCTGCGGATTACGAGCCAAATGCTCACCCCTACTTGAGCGTAAATTTTACACACTTATCATATCAAAGCCCAACTTAAAAAAGGCTTTGAATTTTGTTTTTCGTATTGGGGCTGGCTTAAGCTAGCCCTAGAGTCCTAATCAGTAGGGGTTAGCATGGGCCGGTATGGACCGGTTTTCGCTTCAGCCGCATCCAATCCATTGCACCACAGATTTCAAATTTGGCATCCGCATCCAATCCATATCCAATGGATAGACGGATTGGATGCGGATAATCCAATGAATTTGTTTTAGTTAAAATTTATTGTAAAGAAAATAAGCTGACACAAATGACTCATTATAAAACTTACATATCCTATGTATGTATACAAATATAAATATGCCATGTACAACACCCCAAACAAACATCTTAAAAATTCATAAAGGATCCATTGTATTTTCTAGAACCATATAAATTCCCTTAATTTAACGAATATGGATGTCAAACGGATTTTCAAGGTTGTATCCGGGCCCGATCCGTTGTCCGTTGGATTTCAAAAATTCCATCCGCATCCAACCCATTAACGAACGGTCCGGGCATCCATCCGCAAATGAACGGTTGGTCTTGGTTAAATCCGCGGATTACGGGCCAAATGCTCACCCTACTAGTTAGAAGGTGAGGAAAAAAAAGAAAACCAAAAAAATCCAATAAAAATCTAACAGTGTGTCGGTGTTTTTTTTTTGGGATAAATGATTCGGTCAATGTATCATTTCCGAAAAAAGTCCCCCTCAAGAATCGAAAACAGTCAAAGTGGAAGTAACTTGACTAAAAGAGCACCAAAATCGAAGTTCAAATTCCTTATTTCCTCGCGAGGATCGCCATTTATAGTTATACTCTTTCCTTTCAGGGCTAAAGGTTTATGTTTTCGGTTCCACTGCCGCCGACGAGGTATACACCCTTTTCTCATCAGATTCAATTACTTCATCGATTACGTTTTAGGGTTTTAATTTTCGTTTTTTATTGTTACACACAAATGCTAGTCCAAAAATCCTAAATCAAAATCAAATCATTTGATTTTATGAACTTTGATGAATCTGAGTAGTTACTGTAATTGAGAACCTCCCTCGATTTCATCGAAAAGGGTTCGATTAAGAATAGATGGCACTGATCAATTTTGTTGTTTTAAGTTTATCTTTTCTGGTTTCATCTAATTGACTGATGAAGATCCTAAATGGGTATCACTGTTCAATATCAATGTTTAGTTTTTTATACTCTTATTACCAAGACAATGTAGATACATTGTTAGATCTTCGGGTAGTCTGGTGATTGGATAAGTTAAGTGTAGTTAGTTTGTTTAAGATTCTCCCAGGCAGTGAACTCATTTTTGAGTCCATTATTGGATCAAATAGTTTGATTTATTTTGGAGAATCTAGGGTGGTACTCTAATTGGACTGCCCTCGGTTTCGTCAATTTTTTTATTTATTGATTAGTTTTGCTGTTTGGTTTTTCTTTTCTGATTTCAATAGTTTGAATGAATCCAAAGAGGATAAATGGGTATTCAAAATCAATGGTAGTTCTTAGACAATGTATAAACTTCTAGATCTTCGTGGGGCTCGGGTAGTCACCTGGTGATTGATAAGCAAAATGTAGCTTGGTGGTTGTCTAAGACTCTCGCAGGCAGGAAGCCAATTTTTGAGAGGTTTCAAAAGTTGTTCTCATGAATCTCGATTGTGTGCTTTAAAGTCGTTTTGGTTATTGCTGTGGTCATCGCGAATTCATGAGTTATTTATTTTGTGTGCTTATTAGAGATTATCCTTACTTACAATGCCACCAGCCTATTTTTGATTCTTTTGAAAACTGATTTTCTTTTTGTCGTGTCAGTTTATTCCTGATAATTACATTAGGATGCAACGTAAGAAGGCCCGATTTACATCTTCTAAGGTAAACCCAATCGGACATGAGTCTAGTTCTGCAAGGTTGAATGGTACAACAGATGACTCTCAGCTACAAAGCTTGTAAGTTCATATCTATCGCACTTTTTTGTCTTATCCAGACTGCACAATATTACCTGTTTCTGCTTACTAAAGATTTTTGTGGGTTTAATTGAAATAAATATATTGGAATGCTTTCTAGGAGGTTCTAGAATCCGTAGTATCCATCTAATGGGATAATTTAGCATTTAATGCTCTTGCCGATGTATATGCCATTCCTTCCTATTTCTCTGGTTTAAAATAAGAAATGAAGTTAACTGTTTTTTACTACATGGACGTAATCTAAGTTGAGACATGTCACATGGAGGGGAGGGGATTGGTGGGTGGGCCTCCTTTGACCGCCAGAATTTAGCGCTCAACTGTCGTTAAGGCCATCCCATCCCACATAGTTTCGTGTCTCTTTGTTATTTGTTAGTACAGTTTCATCTATTTGTTATAAGAACTTCAATAACTTCTTGTTGTACCTGCAGATGTACACATTGTGGCACCAGCTCAAATTCCAAACCAATGTTGCGTCATAGTCCTGCTTGCCCAAGGACACCGTGCAATGAATGTGAATTGACATCGGCTAATAAGGTTCGACTTATTTGCCATTTAAATTTTCAACAATAATAGTACACATGGCTGTTTGCGGCCTCTCCATCACTCCACCTAGCCAGGATGCTAATAATGGCCCGGCATGTAGGGTTTAGTGGTGCTTAGTTTGGAGGAGCAAAGAAATCTCCTCTCTTGATACATCTGAGGGGTGATAGTAGTTAATAGGCAATTATCTTCTTGATATCTGACGTGTCCAGGAGCCTATTTTCGTGGGCAGACACCCTCTTCTTGATCCAGTGCAGTGACTTATCATATCGTTTTTAATTGGAAACAAATGTTGAAGATAATGATCTCAACAGAGCCTACTAGAGAATAACAGTTTATATTATATAGAAATTCAACAGAGGCTACTAGAAAATAACTGTTAAGTTATACAGCAATTGTCCTATTGTTGTTAAATGTGGTGGGTAGTCTCCAGACCAGTAGGACATTATGTTGGTTTCTCTTCTAATTTACTGAATTTGATTCCTTTGCAGATGATCCAAACTAAGACCACTCTGTACCCAGAAAAGCAAATTGGTCATCTTCCAGGTTGGTTGGTTGATTTAGCAGATTCTTCTGTTATCTCCCATTTGTACCAGTGCCAGTTTTAATTGATCAAAAGAGGTTGTTTGGTTTATGAATTTTGTTGGATCTTCTTGTTCGTTCTTGTCAGTCAGGCGTTGATGTTGGTCAGCAGTTTGGAACACGGGCAGAAATTGTTTCTATAGGCTTGCATGGTAACTGGAGTAGTGGAGTCGACTGCATGTCAACGTCCTACGCGAATATGGTGATGCATACAAAGTTTTGCTATTTTATTTTTCCCTATGTGTTGCATGTAGAGGATGATGGTGGTAGTTTTTGGTAGTTTTATCAATCATGTCTTGCTTATGATCTTTCTATAGATTTACTTCATTAAATTACTTTCTTTTTTCTGTCTCCAGGAAAAGTTTAAAAGTTACACTTTTCCGCTTGCATTATCGATCATTATGTCATGGCAGTATGAAGATGGCATGGATAATGAATATGATGTAATTTATACCAGTCAAGGTGGCACTAATCTTAAGGGTAATCTCAAGGGTAGTTATTTGGCACTCAAGGTGCGTAGATCAAGTGTTCTTTTATGTTGTTCTCATATTACATGGACTTTTTTCTACATGTGTGTTTTGTTATCAGATTTTCACATTGTTTGTCATAACTGAATCAGTTGCATAAGGTTATTATAGTGTAGATATGGTTGCTTGAGAGCTCAATTTACTACATTGAATAATTTTTCCTTCTAGTTTCTCACATTGGTTGTCCATTGGCAGAATAATGTTGACCAACATGTCCCTGTGAGACTAATTCGTTCACAATCAGAATATACAGATAGTATGCGCAGATGGTTGTACACATATGATGGCTTGTACGAGGTTCGTATACAGTAGTCATTTTGAATATTTGAAGCACATATGCTTTTATGTTCCATAATCTGCTCTGTTGATCTTCCCTTCAGTTATGTGTTTTGTAATCCTTAACTTGTAAATTGCTTGTATATTAATGTTCCCGTAGGTTGTTAAATTCTGGGCAGAGAAAGGTACTTCTGGATTTACTGTTTTTAAGTTTGGCATGAAACGTCTGGAAGGGCAGCCTCCATTGACAATTAACCAGGTCTGACGTTTCATCAATTTAAGATTGTTGACCTTTGCTTCAATATTTTCTTTTATTCACTTTGTTTAGATTATACTTTGGCCTGAAAGTTAGTAACCTGGATTTAGGCTTGTTACCTCCACTAAGCGGGGAATATCTTATTTCTGTATTTTACTGAATGGTCGTAGTTTTATCTTATGAATAGAAGGTATCGTTAAAGGATCATCAATTCCTATCGGTTAATTAAGGACCAACTTACTGGGTCACCATTTTTCTAATTACACCAAGTTGCTAATTTGTCAATATTCCTAATACAGTTTTCTGAAATAATTTTTATGCGGACAGGCCCCAAATTTTAGAGGACATGTTCCCAAGTCTATTGATGAATTACGTGGGTAAGGTGTTGGAAGGCTAAGCTCTTTTTTCTTCTTTTCTTTTCTTTTCTTTTCTTTTCGAGAAGCATGTAATTCAAGTAGGTATCTGATCTAAACATCCTATTATTGAAGGTTGGTGTGCAGAGACGTATCTGGAGGCCAAGAAGCCATTCCAATTCCGGCCACAAATTTAATTGATGATCCTCCTGTTCCACCTACAGGCTAGTTGAAACTTTTAACTTCTGTTACATTTTCCTCGTTGTATTTGTTATGAAGCATAGTTTGGATTCTGTAATAATCATAATTCAGATGTCAAAATTCAGATGATGAACTCTCAAAACTGCAGGATTTAGATATTGCAAGTCTAATGAAGTTGCCGATAATGTCAAGCTCCCCATAAGAGTCTCTAGGTGTGGATGCGAAGGGACTTGTACTGATCCTAGTATCTGTAGCTGTGCGAAGCTCAATGGAGCAGATTTTCCTTATGTTCCCACGGGCGGTGGCAGGTGTGAATTTCACTATTTTACATGACAAGCTTACACAATAGTTAAGGAGCTTTGGTCTTGTAGTTGATTGAGTGGGATATATTCACCACCACCATTCCCCTTTGAATTTTCTTTGGGCTGTTTGTTAGTTATCAGTTTTTCGTCATATATGTATATATTCTTGTCTAAGAGTAAGATTACTTTCAATTGTCAGACTTGTTGAAGCAAAGTCAGTTGTGTATGAATGTGGGCCCAAGTGTGGTTGCAAGGATTCTTGCGTGAACAAAACATCACAACAGGGGATAAAGTACCGATTTGAGGTTTGTATATTTAATTTCTATACTGTATATCATGTTGATAACATTCGTATCATCGGGATCTCAACTTTGTATATTTTGAACATTATGTCTCTTGAAAGGTATTCCGTACTCCAAATAAAGGGTGGGCGTTAAGATCTTGGGACTTCATTCCTTCTGGGTCCTTTATTTGTGAATATGCGGGATTACTGATGAGGACTAAGGACATAGACAACACCATTGAGCAAAATTATATTTTCGATATTGATTGTTTGCAGACCATGAATGGTCTCGAGGGAAGAGAGGTATGATATCTAATCCAAATAACTTCCTTCTTACTGTTACATTCCTTCATTTAGGCTTTGCTTACTAGGAAGACGAGTTACTTCATTTATTCTTTGCTTACTAGGAAGACGAGTCTTAAATTTCCCATCTGGCTACTGGTGCATTTGTTTACATCTTTATGGTGGAATTTTCTGCTCTTTCTTTGACAGCGGCGCATAGAAGAGGTTCCTACTCCTTTCCATCCTCACATCACAACTAATGTCAAGAAGCTAGAACCAGAGTTCTGTGTAGATGCAGGCCCTATTGGCAACGTTGGAAGATTTATCAATCATAGTTGTGATCCTAATCTGTTTGTTCAATGCGTATTGAGCTCCCATCTGAATATTAAACTTGCCAAAGTCATGCTATTTGCTGCAGACAACATACCACCGCTGCAGGTTAGCCGTCTTACCATTCCTGAACATGTTTTTTTTTAAAGATCATAGTTCACATCATCTTTTTCTTTTAATAAACAATCAAAACGTGCAGATTTGAGTAATGTGTTCATTTACCGCCTCTCTGAAATATCAGTAGCATTTTCCCATGTTACTTTCACAAGTAAAACTAACGTGTTGGTGTTTCAAACAGGAGCTTGTATGTGACTATGGTTATCCCATAGGTAGCGTATTGGATGCGGATGGCAATGTTAAAGAGATGGCATGCCACTGCGGTGCAAGCATATGCAGAGGCCGTTTATTTTAGCAACGCTAAACCCCAAGCTTTTCTCTTCCACACTGGAAATATTTCTCCAGATAATAAACAGAAGTCTTCGATGGCAATGTTAAAGAGATGGCAGGATGGATGGCATTGCACTGTGGTGCAAGTATATACAGAAGCCGATTATTTTAGCAACACGAACTTCCAGCTTTTCTTCTCCACCGATTATTTAAGCAACGACGAACTGGCAGCAAAAGTCATGGCCTTCATATGTTGCATTTAGGAGCAATGCATTCCTTGATTTACTATTTTTTCAGGACTTAGGGCCAATTTTTTATCTCAAGTCAGTGACAAAATGATTTCCAAATTTTTCTGACAAAAGCTGTCACTTCCTCATTAGATGTTTGAATTCTTACAAACCCCATTTTTCGTGTGGAAATATTATTGTGGATTTTGACTTTAACAATCTTTCTGTAGAATTCTCTACTTTTTTTCTGTTCATATCAATGGACATTGGACAAGAATTTCTCTGCCTTGGATGCTACTTCCAGGTGTATGTGTATTGGCTATTTAGGTTCATAATGATATCCAACGCACTGAAGGCCATTGCCTATTCTGAAATTCTTGTTACATTTTTCACATTGTAAGGCTTTGGATCACAAAAGCAGATCTTTGACATTGCAGATTTTGGGTCACTAAAAATCGTAGATCTCTCTTGCTAATTCTTCGAGGAAAGTTTTGAATTTAGATTGTGAATGCCCATTTCTATAAACAAGCCTATGATCACGACATATCTCACCTAGTAATATGTTTGTTTTTTTGCTGATTCTGCGTCTGAATCTTGCCGAGTCAGATGTCAGACCTTTTTTTTTGAGTCAAAACTGGCTTGTAATCCGAGTTAGACCTATTCCCTGATTCGGATCCGTTTGAGTCAGGTAATAAAATACCCTTGACTCATGTGAATAAATCAATTTAACTCAAAAAAACAAACGTATTGAATCAGATCCAAATGTGATACCCGACAGATTCATAACAAACAAGGTGTTATTACTTTTTGACTCCACTGGCTCATCTTGGTCCAGCTCATTACATGTGAACTCGAATCATTACATCTTACTCAAAAATTATTAAATACTAACTTTAGTAATGTTTTTTAGTCAAGGTATACTCCCAACGAGACGGATATACAATGAGACTTAACCAGTGTAGTTAATCTCGGCCGAGATACTGCCGATAATATCGGTTTCGGTGTTTCACCGGTATTGGTCGATATTTCGCCGATATTGGCCGATATTTCACCGAAATATCGTGTCTCGGTACTCGACCGATATTCACCGAAATACGATATTGACTAAATTGGACTTAACTCAAATAGTTCCTAGTCAGATATATGAGTTGAGTCAATCCCCCGAGTCAGATATCGGATAAATGAGAAAAAAACATCTGATTATCAGAATTAGATCCTGAGTCAGATCGCCAGTCTGAAACAAGGCGAAAAATAACCTCACCTCACGGTGTAAACAAAGTGTGAGTAAAAAACACACACTTTTTGACCTCACCTCGAAAACATCAAACTGAAATTCATTTTCTAGAAGCCACGTTTCCCGTCAATTGATAATTTCTTCTTCACTCCACCACGATCTCGCCTCTTCTCTACTCTGATCTGATGATGATGAAGAAAGTCACGAATTAGGGTTTCATTCAAATCACAAATTTAGGGTTCAAATTCCAGCTCCATGACTACTGGTTCGAATCTCTCTCTCTCTCTTTTCGTTGACTGTTAGTTATAGACTTTCAATTTTTGATAATTTCTTTGATTTTATAAATTTCTTCCACAATGATGGGCTCTGAGAATCAAAATAATCAGAGCTCAAATCTAAGCGATTCAATGGAAAATCTCCTTCTTAATGATGATCTTGATGTTAATGGAAGCTCTTCTCCTTCTTCTTCAATAGTTTATAAAAGTGCCATGGAATCGTCTGTATTTTCTGACTCTCATCATCCATTATCATCTTCTTCATCCTTAGAAGTGAATAATAATAGTAGTAATCGAAAACCTAATTCTGATTTCATTTCTCATCCGCTAAAAGAAGAAGAAGAAGAAGAAGAGGAGAAAGATGTGAAGAAAAACCTGAAAAATCCTATTCTGTTTGATAATTTAGACCTAGAACCACCGTCATATGCTGATGTTGTGTACAGTCCATTTACGAATCAGAACGGAGGAGGAGGAGATAGTGATTTTGATGTTGGTGGTAGTATGATTGGGAGTTCTAGTCGTCAAGATTCACCTGGTGAGAGTTTTAGGGATTTATCGAGGAGGCTTTCGATGAATTTGAATACCAATTACTTGAAGATTTCGGTGTCTAATCCGCAGAATGAGACTGAAACGACGAATTCTTTGGTACCTGGTGGGAGTAGTTATGTTACGTATCAGATTAACACGACGACGAATTTGCCTGAGTATAGAGGATCGGAGTTTAGTGTGAGGAGAAGGTTTAGAGATGTTGTGACGTTGAGTGATCGGTTGGCGGAGGGGTATAGAGGTTACTTGATACCGCCGAGGCCGGATAAGAGTGTGGTGGAGAGTAGAGTGATGGAGAAAGAGGAGTTTATGGAGCAAAGACGTGTGGCGTTGGAGAAGTATTTGTGTAGATTGGCGGCTCATCCGGTGATTAGAAAGAGTGATGAACTGAGGGTGTTTTTGCAAGTTCAAGGGAAGTTGCCGTTGTTGACGAGTACAGATGTAGCTTCGAGGATGCTGGATGGTGCAGTGAATTTGCCTAGACAGTTGTTTAGTGATACTACTCCGGTTGTTGCTCCGAATGAAGTTAGTCAGCCTGCGAAAGGAGGTAGAGATTTGTTGAGAATGTTTAAAGAATTGAAACAGTCGGTTACAAATGATTGGGGAGGTTCGAAACCTCCTGTGGTTGAAGAGGATAAAGAGTTTCTAGAGAAGAAAGAGAAGCTTCGTGATTTCGAGCAACAACTGAGCAATGTATCTATGCAGGTAATAAATAGTGTGATGGTAGGATTAAGCGTTGATGTTGTTTTTCAGTTTTTCTTATATGTCATTCGAGTTAAATTCTTTCTTTGGTGGTGCAGGCTGAGGGACTTGTGAAAGCTCAGCAAGATATAGGAGAAACAATGGGAGAATTGGGTCTAGCATTCGTCAAATTGACGAAATTTGAGAACGAGAGGGCAATGTATAATTGTCAGAGAAAACGGGCGGCGGATATGAAATGTGTTGCGACAGCCGCTGTGAAAGCAAGCAGATATTATCGAGAACTGAATTCACACACTGTCAAACATCTGGTATAGTATATTTATTTTTAACGAAATGAAGTTTGAAATATTCTGTATATTTGATTTGCAAGTAATTTGGAACTGAATGTGTGTCTGTAATCGAGAAGAGGGGCTATTGAAAACATAGCAGCTTATTTGCTGTCTTTCTAGTTAGCCAAGAACATAGGCACGTGCTTTTTAAATTTGACTTCAGAACTTGTTGACCTGTTCACTGAGAGTATCCATGGCAAACTTATCAAGTTTCTGATGGACTTGAACTTTTAATCACACTCTAGTCTCCATTTTATTAAATATATCGGCTCTTTTAGTCCCTGATTTGGTATTTAAATACAGGACACCCTACATGAGTATCTTGGAATGATGTTGGCTGTCGACAGTGCATTTTCAGATCGTACAAGTGCTTTATTGACAGTACAGACTGTCATATCAGAACTGTCTTCCTTGCATTTGAAAGCTGAAAAGCTCGAAGCTGCATCGTCCAAAATATTTGGTGGTGACAAATCTAGGATCCGCAAACTAGAGGAGTTGAAGGAAACCATAAGAGTTACTGAAGACGCGAAGATGGTTGCTGTCCGAGAATATGAAAGAATCAAGGTAATATCAGTTCAATTTTTCTAATGCTCTCTGTTGCTGACTTGATTCAATGCTTACAATCGAAGTCATTTTTCCCATTGGTTAATGAGTTTTCATTTTTATCATGTATTCCTATTCTGGTTTTTGGATCAAGAGTAGGGACCATCTAAGTTGTGCATGCTGAAGTGAAGAGCCCACAATATTCATGGAATATTGGAATCACTAGCATGCAGCCAAACTTTTAATTTTAGTTTAAAGGCTAAGCAATGAAATTTGTGAACTACCTTCAAGACATTGAGCCTGCAGAGAACCCTGTAAGCAGGAAGCCTTCATGTGTGTGTTTTTCTTATATCGAGGATGCAAAGATTGAGTAAATTGACTTCTCCTAGAGAGTTTGTTGTCCAACCACTTGTTGGATTTGCAAACTATCAACAAGTGAATGCATGTATCGTACTTGTTCATGGTGACCAATTTAAATGAAAACATTAATGTTCACATGGATTATTTGTTCCCTGTAATTATATGTTGCCGGGATATAGTAATTACGTCATTTCAGTAGATATAACGCTGAATATGAGAATTTTCTGCCAGGATTTATTATAATGAAGACTTGGTGCTGACTAAAATGCAGGAAAACAATAGGAGTGAACTAGAGAGATTGGATAAAGAGAGACACGATGACTTCTTGAGCATGATAAAAGGATTTGTCATGAATCAGGTAACTTATAAAATCTTTGGGCATGCTTTTCTTTTGTGTATCAATTGTATGTTAAAATCCTTGGGAATGCACAGTTGAGACTCATAAGTACAAGATCATTATTCATGCCTTCATGAGAGGGAAGTTACCTTGGATTTTCTGGTCTAGGTGGAGTTTCATTCGTTGGTCTCTCCTTTAGATTCAATTTAAGCACTGTTTTAGGAAGACCAAATTCTGAGCAGATTCTCTGGCTAGAAAAAGTGCTACTCTTGGCAGAGGGAATCTGTCGAAATTTAACACGATACCTAGTTTTGTTACTCGGCTGGAAGTGCCAGATGTTTCTTACTTCAGATCTGTCTGGCTTTTGAGTTGTAACCCTTTTGGATTTGTTGACTGTGGGCTGTTTTGGTTGTAAAATTCTTTTTGATTCATCAATATAATTGCTTTTGCCGAGACAAAAAGAATTATATGTTGAAAGACCGTTTGGTGTATTTTTACAGGTGGGTTACGCAGAGAAGATAGCAAATGTGTGGGAAAAGGTTGCGGAAGAGACCAGTGTTTATGCAAAGGAAAGTAGTTAGCACACATATCTGTAAGTTTGGAGGTTGAAGGCCTGAAGCTCGTGAGTACACTTCATTGGCATTGCATATATACTTGTACATCTCTTCATATCAGCATAAAAGAAAAAAAAGGAAGCAATGTCCTGGACCTCCTGGTCAAGTAGTTCAGTTCCACTATGTTTTTACTTGTTTCAAGTTAAAATTTAAACGCGTAGTTGGCTTTGACTGTAAAGAATAGTGTGTTGTTAAATGTCAAAAAAGTTTATAATCGTACTGCACTCTGTGATGGTTTTCTGGAGTGCGTTCAGTTCTGGAGTGCGTTTTCTGAACAATAGGGGTGCTGTTTCCAAAAGTTACAAGCTTTGAACCCAGCAAAAACTGGAGAAATCTTTTCGCTCTTAACTTGAATGAAGGGAAAGAATTATTCAGTTTAACGCACAAGGGAAACTCATTAATTAGCACTGTGAAGTTGTACAGATATTTCCTCGCTGGTTTTTTTTTTTTTTGGATAATACATTGCATTAGGGGTGTGCAATGGACGGTTGCGGATTAGGGGTCACCCGCAACCAAACCATTAAAGTTGTGGATTTGGAAAATTGAACCGTGACTGGCCTGATCACCTGCGGATTTCACATCCGCGGATCAGCGGGTAATGCGGACCGGATGCGGTTTAACCGCGGATTTAGTCAGAAGAAAAAAAAAATTTAAACAAACAAAATAAAATAAAATTAAACAAACAAAACCGATGAGAGAATTTTTGGCATGCTATGCTAGGAATTTCATCAAACAACTTGCGTGCATAATAATAAAAAACAAAGTAACTGATTTGGAGTAGAATCAATATTCAAGGACTAATAAGCCGAAAGGAGAATTCCATAATGTAGATATGAACACCATTCAAAAAAATCAAAAGATATTTGGGTGAAACTAACATGAAATTGAGCGAAGGAACTTCAGTTCGTTATCCGTTAGCTTAAATAGCAGAATACATGGCACCGACTGGAGGCTCATAAGCTTTGTTTTGCCGGGCTTATTTAACCTGGCGAGATTGGGGTATACCCAAACTAATTGGGGTATACCCAATAAGACAAAATAAGTTGATTTTACTTCAATACCCTTGAACTAATTAACTTAAAATTAAACCCTAAAATTAAAAATTAAAAAACTCATAATCTTCCCTAATCTCTCTTCTCTAATCTCTCTGCTCTTCCCCTTCATCTTCTTCCATTTCTTACATCAAACGAAAATCTTGAACTTTGATTTTCCAAAAAAAATCGTTGACTCTACCGGCGAAAAGAAGACTATAAATGATGTTTAAACTCAAACCCATCATTGTGTTGTGTGATTTGATTGTTATATTAGGTTAGAAATCGAAAATTATGATTTCTGTGTTTTTGGTAGGCAAGGTCGTAACATGCATATCTTGCCGACTTTTCATAACAGCCATGATATTGATCAGAATTTTTTTCAACGGTAGGAAGGGTATTTTTGAATACCTCACTTGCCAAACAACAACGGCGGAAGGGTATTTCTAAAATACCTTAGGCCAAAAAAAAGGAAGGGTATTTTTTAAATACCTTGCCGGCCAATGTTTTTTCAACAAATCGTCGGGGTATTTTTGAAGACCTTGCAGGCTAATAAATTTTTTCTCTCGTCTCTCGTGTGTCAAAAAAATAAAGTCGGCAAGGTCGACGAATGAAGATCATCTTAGGCCAAACTTTGGCCTAGGCATGATCTTCATTCGTCGACCTTGTCGACTTTTTATACTTTCGTAACGAAAGTGTTGATTTTTGATCTAATTTTGAGTATGATTTCATACAACAGCTTTGCAATCCCCATTTTAGAAGTGTTTGGGTCGTGTGCTTTCATTCCGTTGCAAAAGATTTTCTCAAAACAAATTTTTTTCATAAAAAATCTTCCCAAATAAGTTCAATCAAAAACAAAATTTCAATTCATAAGTTTTAATCCACTCAATTAATCAATCTAAACTCAATTAATTAAGCTAATCAGATTTTTTAGTGTTAATTAAACAAGGGTATATTAGCCATTTAGAAAAATATATTGCTAAGGGGTGGCTTCTTTTACTTCAAAATGACCCTATTTTGTCTTATTGGGTATACCCCAATTAGTTTGGGTATACCCCAATCTCGCCAGGTTATTTAACTGGGCTTTATCTTCTTTTTTTTTTTGTTATAAACTACGGTGCGGGTGAATCCGCGGATTTACAAAACCAACCGCAACCAAACCGCTAAACCTTGCGGATTTGAAAACTCACCCGTGTCCGACCCAAAGACTCTTACGGATTGGTTTCACCCGCATTTTTGTGGACGGTTGTAGATGAAATCCGCGGTTCCGGATTTTATGCACACCATTATAATGCATGGTAAAGACCTCAAAGCTATGCTCTTGCTTGGCCCACTGGGCTAGCCCAATCGGCTTGAAGAAGGGGCGGCAGAATCCGTGTGGACCGTGTCAAAGCATGGACACGGGATATGAGTCTATGACATCATACGATCAAATGGGAGGGATTTTGTTATCTATGTTGATGAAATTGATTGTACCAAAAATAATTTCTAGGCGTAAAACACGATCAAATGATGAAGAAGTAAAATAGGGTTAGAAAACTTAAATGAGACAAGTAGTGAGCACGTGCGATGCATGTCGGCAACATTAATTTTTCATTCTATTTATGAAATGTGGTACATTTATTTTACTTTTTAATTTAGCCTAATATTACGTAAAAATGGAAAGAAAAATAATAATTAAAGTATCACTTTTGATGAAACGGAGGTAATCTTTCGTATCAAAACTAAAATCTATAGACTTTTCGAAGTAATTTTATACTCCCTCAGTTACTTTTTAATAGGTTGGTTTGGTTTTTAGAGAAAATTAAGGAAATTAAGAAAACAAATCATTAAAAGTGGTCCTCATGACACTTGTCAATAAAAGAAGTGAATTGAAATGGTCCCCATGACACTTATCAGCAAAAGAATTAAGAAAATGGTTCACATGCTTGTCATCAAAAGAAGTTCACAGAAAAGTGGTCCCTAAAAACTAAAGTAACATTTGACTTTCCCGATTAGGAAAGTAGCCTATTTTTTTGAAATATTTATTTATAGAAACCAGCCTATTAAAAAGTAACGGAGGGAGTAGTATATCAAATGAAGTATTTGAGTATTATATTTGCAACATATAAAAAGTACATAAACTCTTTCAATTTACCTTTAAATTATAGCTATCTTTTCGGAGAACTATAACTATATTAAAAAGTAAAAAATTTGATATGGCTGTTTATACTCGTTGCGTAGGTGATTGAAGAGCTTTCCAAATATATAAATTTCACGAAAATTCGACGTACCATTTAGAAGATACAAAGTTTTAAAATATTTATCTTTATTTTTATAAAAATGGCATTTCTGTAAATAAACGATTTTATATATTATTATTTTTAAGTCCCATTCTGTTAAGCATTTATGTCCTTATTTATATTCCTTAACTAAACAGTCCCTATTTTGTTAACATATTAGTCCCTAAACCGTTTGGTGAACCATTTTCCGTTTGGTGAACCAAAGAAGGAGTAAGGATTTCAATTAAGCTTGCTTGCCTTAAAGAGGGGGAGATAAGAATTTAACTTGGTTTAGCTATATCTACATCTAGGGACGGATTTTTTTGGGGAGAGATATTTTACTGATATATAAGCATTACATCTGTTCTTTTCAGGTTAGAAAACATAGAATCCTCTTAGAATTTAGAACCATGTACTTATATAGTTGTACAAACGTTTCTGTCAAAGTAATTTGGGAAACAGGGTATTTGGAAAATTCTGGAACTTTGTATGCGGGATTGAATAGCGGGATATGCGTCTAATTATAAAGGTTATAAACATAAATATACTCCTTCTATTTCAAGAAAAATGATATTTCTCACTTTTCCTGAAACAAGGATAGTACAACTTTTCCAAAGAATATATTAGAAAAGTTAGGTTTCCGTACACAGAAAATCTAAAAAGAGAAATGGTGGTGGGCATGGTGGCGAATTATACAGTTAATCTGGTATGGTTTTGTCCTTTATCAAAAGCGAAATCATAGATATTTTTTTTGGTATCATCACCCAGTGGTTTTACAATGTACTATAGTGACACCGACCGAAATCATGGAGAACGGTTTATAGAAATCTAAAACAATGCCAAACCATTTTGTAAACAGTTTGATCGAAAACCAAACCAAACAAAGTTGGTTTGGGGTAAGACCAACGGTTTTTCAAAACTGGTAACAATGAAAGTATTAAGAAGTCTGTTGGTTCCAAAGATCGGATGGTTCAAATTTTAAGAGAAATGGACAGTCTTGAACATCCGACAATAATAAACCAGTCATAACAATAATTATTGATCAATTCCTAAAACATGTAAACCTACGAATCTCTGAAAACCTGCAAATATCTAAGAACACAACAAGGTTAGACCAAGATATAACGCCTTTAAATGAAATAATCTAAGGATTTATATTAAACGATTTTTTACCATTAGTTTTGTTTTTTTTTTTGGTTTGAAAGACTACCAAAACCAAACCAAAATTTAACAGATATCACATTAGAATACTACGATCAAATTCATGTCGTTTTCTACGTACGTTAATACGTAAGCTTTGGTTTAGGAATATATAGTTCCCCGTTGCTAGGTAGCAACATGTATTCAATTGGACTATAGTTGTTTCACATGAATCATGATGACTTTAGGACAAAAATAGATCCAAATCTCTAACCCAGAATTTCTATAATCGACATGCGATAAGTGCATAATTACATGTTTTGCTCAATTTTGCGCCAATTAATTTGTTATCTTCACAAGCTGCTGATGAAAGGTTAGAACTAAAACAGATTGTTAGAGCATTGCTCGGTATAACTCGCAAGAGTTGCTATCTCAAGCTTGTTTGTCAAGCTTAGTTGATCAAATCTATATTTTTGATTTCTATTCTACTTATAGTTGTGTCTCGCATTATGATAGAAGTGTGTAGTTGAGCATTAGAGTTCACGACGTTCACCAATTGAAGAAGAAGGTCTACTGAAAAGCTTGGAGGAAATTAATCAACAAAAGTTTTGTGGAGACTAAAACTTACACATCACTTAGAAGTCTATTATATTCTATCTTCTAATGAGACTAAGTCGTATAACTATATATACTTTTACATTATACACATTTGATATTTCGATCCGAATTGATCTCGTATATTCATTTCCCGAAATATATGTTGAAAATTTTTAGCTTTAGCTAAGTTCACATTGTATTCTTTACGAGTTTAGTTGGAAACAATGTATTTGTTGGAAACTAAATATTAAGTCAAAAGGAGATCTTGTGAAAATCGCCTTGAACATCTTATATGATTTGTATGAGACAGTCATTTAATGTGAACTTGGTACGTTTTGTATTGACCATTTAATCACTTGAGAATTACTTGAAGCTAGTGGCATGTTTAAGATTATCATTGTCGTCTTCTAAGGATGTTTCAATGATTATAATAAAAGTTTAGAACAATTACCCATGTCTGGATACAACATGGTACGCATACTCAGTATGCAAATTGTATTGTGATGATTCAGGTCCGGAACTCTTGTTTGCATACCTAGTATGCGAACGGATTTACCCGAGTTAGGTCCGGAACGGTTGTTCGCGAACCAGATTTGCGAACAACTGGAAAAGACCAAGGTACGGAGCTGCTGTTTGTGTACCCAGTTTGCGAACACATAGGTGATGTTCTAAAATCGGTATTGTATGGTTTTCCTACTCATGAACTAAAACATTTATGATATAAGGAATGGAAATTAATTTTGAAATCCGTGGCTTAATTTTCATGATTTGATTCTTGTAGTACTTTGAACAATCATGAATCAAACCAATTTAGTTTAAAATGGTTCATATATATTTCTATGAGATGATGAACATTTGAACAACACTTATGAAATACATTTAGATTCATTTGATTATCTATCATGATTGATTGATCATCATATTTTGTCTAGAGGTGTTAGATGAATATGGCTAAGTATGACATGGTTTCAAGTGTCTCACAATGATTGTGCGTCACAGAGTTGCAGGCCAAGTCAGTATCCCGCTATAATGGCGCAATGCAAAGCCATAATAGCGCAATGCAAAGCCATAATAGCGATATACTGTATAGACCGTTAAACACTAAGATAGTGGCACCCTGAAGGGCCAGTGAAGCGCAAAGGTTGCACATTGGCTGAGTAATGAAACTTATTGGCCGACACAATAAGACTTCATTGAGGGATTGGCAAGATATGGCCAAAGTGACAGATGCAACATGTGGTGTTGGCATCGATGCATATCCATGGAATTGAGTTGGCCCAAACTTAAGGATGATGCAAGAAGGTAGAATAGATCAAGAGTTGGTCTATGGCATTAGTTCAAGGATGTCCAAAACTTGAACAATGCAAACAAGTTGCTAATGCAAGAGTTGCATTGCTATTGTCAAGCTAATTAGCGAAGTGAAGCATACATGACGCATGAGTAACTAGAGTGAGCTTAAGAAGTTGGCCTCGACGATTAAAGCATAAGGATTGTCCGTGCATTAACTTAAAGTGATAAGCATGCAGGGCCAAGAGAGTTGGACATTGGCGCAAGGCAGAATCCAGTAAAGCACAACAATGGTGCAATATGGCTCAAGTGACGTTACAAGTTGGTCACGAGCTTCACAAGCTTGTCAATGACGCGTGATGAAGTTGAACGGTTATAAAGGAGTTTATAAGCATGCGAGAAGAGTTATAACTACTATAGAACATGTTTTGGACGATTGGCCCGAGTTAGAGAAGAACTGGCCAGTTGGCACAGTTATTGGCGGTTACACAACTGCTTTATGGGACAGATGGATGTCCCATGCGTGTGCAACGGTTGTGCACGGTTTGTCCAAGCAAAGCTGATGTACAAATAGTCCTATTCCTGTGGATCTACTCGCTCTGTGTATTGTATGCATGCTTTCTCGCTCTTCTTCTCGCATCAACTGGTTCTTCTTTCTTTTATTTGCAGACAACCTCAACTTGAAATCTATGGGTAACTTCTCCCACTATCTCTATGGAATTTATAGTCTCAAAGATTATTCTATAAAACTTCTTTCCTAACTGAAAACTGTGGTTTTAATGGGTGATCCTACATGTTTTATTTTCGCAAAAAACGATTAAAATCTTTCAAAAACAAGAATAATAAGAAACTCCTCTTAAAAGAAATTTTTGAAAAAGAAACTCAACTTAAAAGTTTCACAAACAGGTGTGATCCCATTCCCGAGCTGTATTCTAGCGCCAGTAGTAGAAAATCCTACTACTACACCCCTTAAACAATCTATATAGTAAATCATGAATCCATTGTGAAGAATACTTAAAGAGATTTTATTAAGTTTAGAAATCAATACAAAAAAGATAAAACCCTAACTTGGGAAGCAAATAACTTTCTCTCTCCTAAAGTTCTATCTGAACTCTCAAAAAGATCTCTCCCTCACCACAAGGGTGGCTGGTCCTATATATATATAGGGATTTTACATAGTGGAGGACAGCTAATAAAGCCCTTATTTTCGGATCTACCGTGCGATGTCTTCGGGCGTTTACATTGTGTTTTCTCTCCCGTGCTCTTAGTCTTCGCACAACTCTCACACTTTACTGACGACTTTGTGACGTCGCTGATTCCGTCATTTGAGATATTCTACGTGCGGCTCCTCTTCACTCCTTAGTAATTCGGTTGCTTCGCATGATATTTACGTGTGCGGTATTTAATCCCTACATACTTGATGATCAATTTATCATTTTAAGTTGATGGATACTTGACTGATCTACAGTCTACAGGTGGGAGGTGGGAAATATATGTGAATGCTTCTTGGACCAGGTCTTACCTAGTACTTGTGCCATATAAACAAACCTACGAGAATATTATTAGAGAATGATCAAGATGCTGTTTCTTTCGCCAGTTTTGTCATTTGTGGCATGTGGACAGAGATCCTTATCTGCCAGATATTTGCGATGGCTAATTGTGTCAAAGAGTCAAGGTCGTTAACCCAACCCAAGACTTGACAAACGTAACCTGCACCTGCCGTCCAGGCAAGGGCGAAATCAAGGTTACGTAACCCTTGCTCTAGCTTCCCAAAAATTCTCATAACCATACCGGTCCGCGAGTTATAACCCCAAAGGTGTCACTATCCATCCACAAAAAACTCATCAAAACAAAAGTAACACAAAAACCCCAACAAAACAAAAATAACTCGCGGTTGATGAAACCAAAATTTGATTCCATCAAAGAATTTGATGAAACCCCAAAGAATTTGATGAAACCAAATTTTGGTTTCATCAAAAAATTTGATGAAACCAATTTTGAAATTTGGGGTTTTTATATCAATTTTTAAAAAATTGGGGTTTTTGTATCAATTTTGTTTAAGATGGAGTTTTAATGGATCCCCAACATTTGAGTGGGGTTTTTGTACCACAAGTTTGGTCACCTTGGGTTTTATGACTAGTTTTGTAACCATACAATAAACCCTAGCAGCATGAAGTGAGAGTTATGTGATCACCAAGGGTTCCCTAAGGCATTTAACCCCCGCAAAACAACACAACCATGACCACCAACAGTATGTGTTCCAAAGCAAAAATGTTTACAACATGGAGTTAGATGGGATGCACATGCATGTTGCAACATCATATAGGTATCCTTTTCTTTTCCACAAAATTGGTTAAAAAGACCAAAATCAACAAATCCTAGGTGAAAAAGATATCTAGATTTTGATACTGTTTAAATGGACAAAAATACAAATATAGTCAGGATGTAAACAGTTTCATCCTACCTATTTTCAAATACTTTTTCTTTTTTTAATTTACATCAGGATGCATCGAGTTTCATCCTTGCTATTTTTGAAGTTTAAGTCAGGATGAATCCAATTTCATCCTTGCTATGTTTTTTGTCCATTTCACCCATACTAATTTTTACTCATCCATTTGAACCAGGTTTTAAAAATATTTGGACAGGACCCATTTTCAGTTGTCTTTTTTTTTTTTTTTTTTTCTTTCTTTCTTCTTCTTCTTCTTCTTCTTCTTCTTTCTTCGGGTACACTCATTTACGTATCCTACAAGCCATCCGAGGGCATACATAAATTCAAGGTAATTAGTGCAACATGCATCTGATCCCCGTATATTTTCAAAGGTGTGCATGCTTTCCAAGGTCTCTAATGGATGTCCAAGAACGAATAGTCATTGATGTATGAGTTTAAAAAAGAAAATTTTCATGTATGTAGCATCCTAGCGAGGTAAATACAAAAGTCCCACATTTTCTATGGAAGACTATTCATGTAGCAGCCTAGGCTTAAGTCGCTGATGACTAAGTGTAGACGTGTAAACCGGGTCGTACCGGTACAGACACAGCCCAGCATAACACAGAGAGTTAGCCAAGCACGGCACATCACGTTAGCTTAATATTGTGTTAGGTTAGGATAATCGGCACAATGGCACTGCAGAACATGTGGCACAGATAAACACGTGGTTACAGCATGGCACATCACGCTAACAAAACACGTTTTAACATGTATAAAATACTGCATAGAAAAATCCGATACATCAGAAAAAATATTTCACCTAGATTTTTGCCTCACCGGTCAGTCACTCATAAATGCAACAAATGTTTACCGGAATTGATAGCTTTATATGTGTTCTCTGGAATTGATTAGCTTGATATATATTTCAAAATCATATGTCTACAAAAGGTAAGCAGTAAATGCTGTAAATGCAAGAAGTGTTTGCAAACATAGTAAATTGAAATGATAATTTTTCGAACTATTGACCGTCTGTGAACATGTTTATAATTGTTCGAATAAAATTTCAAGTGGTGTAATCTTCGACCGTTCCTGAGCATTAATCTTTCTGTAACTGAGAAAATCAATGTCATGATCCTAACCGTTGATTTTCTTATGTTCATGTATTGTTTCTTATCATTTTGATTAATGATATTAATAAGTTTTCTTCTTTTTGTTGGATATGATTCATATATAAATTACCCGGCTCAATGTGTTTGTTTTTTTTAAGACACTTCTAACTCACAGATATATGAATCAGTATATCTTGGTCGCATAAATCATGAAATGTTTTATTACTTGAGTCAACATATCAAGGTTATGGATTAGGTATGATCAGTTAGATCGGGAATCAGGTCCGACTCAAACTGAAAAGACAAATTATCCTGCAAGGAAAATTTCTTGTTTGGTCCTAAGCCCATAAGGTTATTTATAGTAGGGTCCAATCAGATTTTACCCTTATCCTAGGGTCCAAAGTTTTTTGAAAACATGGAAATGACTAGTATACCCTACTGTTTAAACACGTGTGAAATAACATACTTCTACCAAATCGAGATTTTATTTTATCTGGAGGTCCAAATTTAATTAAAACATATAAAGGACCAAAAATTTGAGTACATATACATACTACTTTGTTTACAAATTTGAGTACATATCTGCCACACTGCTTACAAATTTGAGTACACATCTGCTACACTTTTATTTCAGTATTCCATATATGTACTTTTGGATTATACAAAAAAAGTGATAACACTATAAAAAAATAACAAAATTAGCAATAGACTTCTATCCCACGATCCCATTTCTCCTTAAATTTCCCATACAAACACCACCTGCAAAAAAAGGTTCAACATTTATTAGGCAATAACGTTCGGAAATCGACTTCAGAGAAACCAAAACCAATTCAAAGGAGTATTTTTCAGTATG
Organism: Papaver armeniacum; assembly: GCA_023531295.1. Classification (NCBI taxonomy): domain Eukaryota; kingdom Viridiplantae; phylum Streptophyta; class Magnoliopsida; order Ranunculales; family Papaveraceae; genus Papaver; species Papaver armeniacum. Next base: position 89,299 of record JAJJWW010012741.1, read on the forward strand.
TCATATATGTACTGCTGATTCATAATCAAAAATAAGTAATATCGAATCTATGGGGAAAAAAAAAGAATTGCACACTTTTATTTCAGTATTCCATATATGTACTTCTGCGTCAAACAAAAAAAGTGACAAATCTATAAAAAAATCAAAGCAATATTCTTCGGTATGCCATAGTATTGCAGTATTTTTCAGTATGCAATATATGTACTTCTGAAACTCTTGTATTTCAGTATTCCATATACGTAATTTTGGATAAAACAAAATAAATAAATAATAAAACTATGAAAATTAACAAAATTTCAGTATGCCATCTATGTACTGTAGTATATTTCAGTATGCCATATATATACTTCTTAGACATTTTTATTTTAGTATTACATGTAAGTACTTCTGGGCCAAACAAAAAAAAAGCTAGAAAACTATAAAAAAAATAACAAAATCAAAAAGCAACATTTTTCAGTATGACGTATATGTACTTCTGAAACACTTTCATTTCAGTATTTCATATATGTATTTCTGGATCGAACAAGAAAAATCTCCAAAACTATAAAAAATAACAAAATTAAAGCATTATTTTTCAGTACACCATATATGTATTGTTGATTCATAGTCTAAAAATCGACTGCATGTGAAAAGCATGTAATGAATCTATAAAAAAACAGAATCGAAACACTTCTATTTCAGTATCCCATATATGTACTCCTGGATCGAACAAAAAAGATCTCCAAAACTATAAAATAACAAAATTAAAGCATTATTTTTTAGTACGCCATATATGTACTGTTGATTCATAATATAAATATGAGTTGCATGTTTAAAACAAGTAATGAATCTATAAAAAAAAACTGAATCGAAAGAGTTATATTTTAGTATATGGAATATCTACTTTTGGATCGAACAAGAAAGATCTCCAAACTACAAAAATAACACAACTAAAGCATTATTTTTCAGTACGCCATATATGTACTGCTGATTCATAATCTAAAAATCAGCTGCATGTGGAAAACAGTCAACGAATCTACGAAAAACAAAATCGAAACACTTTATTTTAATATTGCATATACGTACTTTGGAATCAAATAAAAAAAAAAGTCTCCAAAACTAGGTTTACGCCAGTACTGCATATACGTACTGTTGGTTCATACAGAAAAACAATCCGAAACAAATCTAAAACCAACCAAATGAAATTGGTATAATCAAATCTATCAATGAAATCAACAAAAAACGAAATAATAGATAGAACATCGAAATCAAACTTCCGAAAATGCACAAACACAAATCATATAAATAAATAAATAAATAAATAAATATATATATATATAATAGATAGAACATCATAAGGGAACTACCAAAAAACGAAATAAAAAATTGGAAACATCATGAAATCAATCAAATATTCATGAATCGGTTGAAAAACTAAACAAAAACGAAAAACAATTAGATATAAGACTACATAAGATACCTGTAAAACCACGAAACGAACTTCAAAACGCTAGTTTCGGAGAGGTGATTTAAGAGCAGAGCTTGAGAGAAAGAGGAGAGAGAAGAAAACAGATCGATTATGTTGAAAAGGAAAATGACTAGCTTATATATCTTCTACCATACAAGGTTATTTAAGGCATTTTAAAAATGTGAAGCCATGTTCCCGCACGTGTATTGGACCAGGGGATAAGAATTTGGGTCCATTATTCTTTTTTCTTTTAATTATGGACCTCCGGTTACTAGGATTTAATGGGTGGACCTGCCACTAACTAAGAACACTATAATAGTACCTATTGGTAATTCCTACATCCTGCAAGTCATCTACTCTACAGACTTTTTAAGTCCGTGACGCATACATTTAGAAAACAATACAGACTTTTCAAATCCGTGGCGCATACGTTTAGGGAAAAAAAATTCCTTGTAGCATCTGATTAGCCTATGTAAGTAAAGACAAAATGTGGGTTCACTTCCGCAATCTCCGGAAGTTGAATTAGCGATCAGTATAGGACTTTTTTTTTTCTTTCCGGAAGAGAAGGTTATATTGAAAAGAAAAAAGATAAAAACCAAGGATTGAACCAACGTCAATACAGAGGGGACTACATATACATTAGAGTGTCCCAATTGCTCCAAATTAAGCTAGGGTCAGCGTACTTAAAAGTATCGTTATCACAAGACCATAAGACTAACAATTGCTTAACTTATTCGATACTTTCTTGCGCATCTTTGTGACGACCTCCAAAAACCTTTTCGTTCCTTTCCTTCCAAAGAATCCAACATACTGCATAATGCAAGATTTGCCAAACATCCTTACCTCTTCCTTGCCACACATTGGTAGACCATACTTCGAACAACTGAAGCAAAGTTCTTGGCATTGACCAAACTATCTTAAAAGCTTTAATGAAATAACTCGAAATCTCAGTAGAGTACTTACAGTGTATGAACATGTGGTTTGCAGTCTCTCTTTCCTCGTCACACAAGACACACTGCTCACTATCTATGTCTACTCCCCTATGGCGCAGCATATCTCTGGTTGGGAGCGAATCATGGAAATTATCCCAAAGGATAAAACTCACATTGTTGGGAATATAACTTTTCCAAAGAAACTAATCGAATCCGCATTCTTCCAGGTCGCCTGTAAGCCTTTCAAAACATCTTGAAACAATGAAACTATCCATTATCACCATATCGTCATCCACCTTTACCAGGCTAGGAACTTGATTAAGATCACGTCGCAATAAATCCCATTCTAATTGCTCATTCAAATTTAAAGGCCTCTTGAATTCATAACCCACTCTCTATTCGCTATCATATCAAAAATTGCCGCATCCTTCATATTGACCACCTTGAAAACCACTGGAAACAAGTCTTGCAATCTCCCCCTATCTAGCCAATGATCCTTCCAAAAGCATATGCCTTTATCATTACCAACCATGAATCCCGCCAAACTCTGAACTATCGGAACCATATTGGTGACATTATTCCACAAACTTCTACATTGTGGTTTATTATCCACATCAGGAACAAGTAATTCGCTATTGTAAGTGAATTTTTCATTTACTATCTTTCTCCAAAGTCTATTTTTTGACTTCCAAAATCTCCAAATCCACTTAACTAGCAGTGACTGATTTATTTTCCTCAAGTTTTTCACTCCTAGACCCCCATTCACCTTTGTACCACAAAGCTTCTTCCATGAAACCCAAACCAACTTCCTTCTACCTTCCACCCACACCACAGAAAATTAAGCATAATCCTTATCATTCTTTTTTCCACACTCACCGGAAGATGAAAAAGAGAAAGGTAATAAATTGGTAAGCTCGCAAGAAAACTCTTAATAAGGATTAATCTACCTGCTTTATTAAGTTGCCTTTTCTTCTACAACGCCATCTTTTGTTCCATTCTAATCAAAACATGCTCCCAAATTGAAGTAGAACGCCAGTGAGCTCCAATTGGCATTCCAAGATAAGTGAACGGCATCTTTTCTGTCTTCAGTATAGGACTTGATAGCTAGTTTATGGAAGCTCAAGTTTCATGAAAATCAAATATGGAAACTCAAGTTTCATGAAGATCAAAATTTATAACTAAACTCGGGTTACCCCTAAAATTCTGTTCTCCATTCGCAAATCGGAAAATGTGCACTTTGAACATAATCCAGAGTAATTTCAAGACTGACACATTATCGGGGTTGTGTTTTTGTAGGTACGGGAAATTGAGATATACTTGTTGAGACTATTAGTCCCACATTGTTTGGGTAATCTAAGATTCCGCGGTTTATAATCCTTGGAGCCTCTCCACTCATATCCAATTGGTTATGAGTTGGATGCCTGCAGATTTTAACATGGTATCAGAGTAGGTTATTTGTGACGAGTCATTAGGAAATGTCTTTACTCCGTGTCACCCGATTTAATGTCCACGTGTTAGACACAATAAGGCTACACGTGAGGGGCGTGTCAAGACTATTAGTCCCATATTATTTTGGTAATCTAAAAACCTACTGTTTATAATTCGGATGCCCATACTCTAACAATGCATCTCGCCCATTTCCAACGGAGTCTCCCCAACTTAAAAGTGAACAAAGCTTAAACCAAGGTCAATACAAAGGAAATTACATACACATTAAAGTTTAATATAAACTTCTCTTTCTGAAAATTACTCCAAATTAAACTAGCCAGGGTCTACAAACTTCAAACAATCCTTATCACTTCAGCTAAGAATAATTCCGTTTAGCCCATTGGTCAAAACCACTGCTGATGTGGAGCTGACATGGACTGACTTTTAGTTTTGTGTGACCACTGCTGATGTGGAGCTGACATGGATTGACTTTTAATTTTGTTTATTCTTTTTACGGCCGCGTATTTTTTCCTTCTCTTCTTTGTTTTTGATCCACTTCTCTGACTCTCCCGAAGCCATGAACTTGCTCTAACACAGAAAAAGGTTTGACAAGGAGAAAGCTAGAAATAGAACTACTGTTCAGCTAATTAAATTAGCAAGGTCTTTTATTGCTATTACCCTTTATATAGTACATGTTTCCGGTATTAGACGGAACCACATCATTAGTCTAATAAGGACGTGGACGTTCCCACCTGCCTCTAGGATCATAGCTGCAGATGACAAAAGTGCCACCATTATTACAAGCCACACTAGCACACCCTAGGCGAATAGATTTTCTCCAAACTACTTGTGTATAGTGCCCACACTCTCCTCCTAGACATGAGTTTGATTGGTAGTCGTAAGAACTTTTCTCGTCTACCCATAATTTTATAGCATCGGCTGCACTGAGATCTCCGGTACTCATTGCAAGATTCTCACCATATGGTCCTCCAGAATGAACAAGATTGCAGTCACCAGCTCTTTGATTAGCGTAGATGTTAGCATATGCTGCAACAGAATCATCCCATACCAGAGGTCCAACATTAACGTCTGCTCGAGCTGCATTATGTGCGGATAGATATTGTTCTGGTGAGGTTTGGGCTTGAGAGACATGGATTGTCAAGGCTAGGGTTAAAATTACGATGAAATTCATGACTACCTCCTGGTTGAAACTGAATGTATTAGAAATGCAGAGCTAGCCGGTGTTCTGGGTAAAGGTGAAGGAGATATATGTTTAGTTTGATCGAGTGATACACTATTTATATACAAAGATTGGAGGATAATTAACCAATCATCTTTAAGTCCACATAGGGGAAAAAAATATATTTGAAACTTCAACATATTGCGTCATGTATATGTGTATAGATGATGTAAATCTTTATGTCCAACTGATGATCGTTTCAAGTTGATGGATACTTGACTGATCTGCATCAACTACAGTCTACTGGTGGAAAAAAAAAATATGGAAATGCTTCTTGGACCAGGTCTTAGTCTTACTTAGTACTTGTGCCACATAAACCTCCCAGAATATTATTAGAAACACAAAATTGATTAAAAAGACCAAAATCAATAAATACTGGGTGAAAAAGACATGTAAAATTTGATACTGTTTAAATGGACGAGAATGTAAAAATAGCTAGGATGTAAACAATTTCATCCTACCCATTTTCAAATACTTTTTCTTATTTTTAATTTATATCGGGATGCATCCAGTTTCATCCTCACTCTTTTTTAAGTTTAAGCCAGGATGAATCCAGTTTCATTCTTGCTATTTTTTTGGTGTGCATTTCACCCATACAAATTTTCACTCGTCCATTAGAACCATGTTTTAAAAATATTTGGACAAATTACCCATTTTCCGGATTAGAAAATGATCAAGATGCTATCTCTTTCGCCAGTTTTGTCATTTGTGGCATGTGGACAGAAATTCTAACTGCTAGATATTTGTGATGGCTAATTTGTGTCAAGGATTCAAGGTCGTTAGTCATATTCAATATTCCAATCCCTAGACTTGACAAGCGTAACCTGAACCTGCCGTCCAGGCAGGGGCAAAAACCAAGGGTTGCGTAACCCAGGCTCCAGCCTCCCAAAAATTCTCATAACCTTGCCAAAAAAAACCTAGCAGCATCAAGTGAGGGTTATGTGATTACTAAGGGTTCCCTAAGACATTTATCTCCTGCAAAACAACACAACCATGACCACCAACAGTATCTGTTCCAAAGCAAATATGTTTTCATGTACATAGCAGCCTAGATAGGTAAAGATAAAAGTCCCATCATTTCTATCCAAGACTTCTCATGTAGAAGCCTAGGCTTAAGTCACTGATGACTAAGTTTTCTTTTCTTAATGTAATTAAGATTCTTTTTTTGGCTTCTCAATTTCAGAGTTCTAGCTCCGCAAGTGCCATTACCCCTCCCTCCATGGCCAGCAACTTGTTGCATGCCCGTCTCCTTCTATCTATGAACTTGGTCTGAGAATAAGAAAAAAATTCCCTTCGTCTTTTTATTTTTCCAAAATGAATTAATCCAAGTCTCAAAATGCCACTTTTCGTTCATTTAAAAAGGAGGTTGGCAAGCATGAAAAATTATCGTAGGCAAAGAATGAAGACGTCACAAGCAGAGGTTTTACTGGCAGTTAAATTCAGATTTAAATCAACATTGCTTTTTCCGAAAGTTGAAATTTCATTTATTTATTTTTGTGTGTGTGTGTGCTGAGATGGGTGCCCTTAGTGTGGGACTTGGAGTAACAACGAATATTTTCAATTGCTAGCTAGCTTGGACCAGGTCTTACCTAGTACTTAATTGTGCCGCATAAACCTACGAGAATATTATCAGAGAATGATCAAGATGCTATTTCATTATCTTCTAAGGGCTAATGAATGCACAGGAATAGTCATTGATGTGTAAGTTTAAGAGGGATTAATCCCAGATTTTTTTTCGTGTGCCTAGCCGCCTAGCTAGGTATAGATAAAATGTCCCATCCATTCAACGGAAGACTCCAGACTTCGCATGTAGCAGCCTATTTTATTTTTTTTCATATCCTTAACAGAAGAGTTCTTGCATCTAGTCAATTTGAACAATCTCGGAAATCTATCTTTTAGGATAGACTCACCAACCCATTTATGTACCAGAAAAGGATATTAGCTAGTGCCACTGTTTAGGCCTCTTCCTATGCACATGCCAAAACATGGTATTTGGCATATATGCACCCACTATGGGTATGCCAAACTGCCAAACTCATATGCCAATATGTTATTTCTGGCATATAGGCATACGCGACGAGTTTCAATGACGATAGAGTCTTCGTCGCTCGATGGTCAAATGATCGTTCGATGGTCGAGGTCACTCGGCAATGACAGTCAAGCTATCGCTCGATACTATGATAACCGCTCGTGAGATCTTCATCCAACGACTAATATTTCCCCCTCTATAAATACCTAATTTTAATCTCATTTCAACTCACACCGAGAATTTCTTAATCTCTTGAGAATTTCTCAATCTCTCTAGAATTTCTTAATCTCCAATTCTTTTCATCACTCTTCCAGTTCCTTAGAGAGCATGGTGATAATATGAATCCGGTGAGTGCATGGCAAACCTTTGTATTATCCAAAATCGAAGAGCCGCTTGTCGTGCAATTGTAGACAGTGAAACTAGGAGAAGTCAAATTAGGAGATGTCAAGTGAGGAGAAACCTAAAATTCAAAGCTGCAGAAGATGAATGTATTTGCGGGAATTATATTGATTTGACAATGGAGCCAGTATTTGATCACCAACTATTGTGGGAAAGGATTTTTTTTAAATTTCAAGAACAAACAATGAACCTACGCGGTCGTAGTGTTTCAGATTTGGTTCGACGCTTCGGTATAATTAAGCAGGAAGTTACTAGGTATGTTGCTTTACTTCAGCGAGAAGGTCCAACCTTGAGAAGTGGTGAAACCACGGTGGAATTTCAGGGAAAGGTGTCGTGTGGAATATCGCCGCATCTACGGGCAAAAATTCCATTTTGAAAGTTGTTTCGAGGTTTTAAGATATTTGCCCCAATATTGTCCAACATTTGTGTTGTAATTTCAATATTTGTAATTAATATTAATTTTGTGTTTTAAGTTTAAATATTTGTAATACTTTTATTAATGTTTAAGAATATAATTAATTTTAATTTTCAACAATATTCGTCAAATTTTCAAATTCATTAAACTTCACAAAATTAAAAACTTCAATATAATTAAAATAGTCATTTTACAAGACATAAAACTAGACAATAATTGTAAAGACTCTAAAACAAAAATTTTGGAACAATGTTCTTCATCTTGTTCATCTTCTTCATTTCACTAAACTTCCAATCAATGCGCTCATGAACGGAGTCTCCTTTGTTTATCTTCTTCTTTGGCTTCAAATTTGTTTTGCTTTGATTTTCCTTGCCTTTAACCTTTCTTGGCCTTCTCTTGGTTGCGGTTTTGACTTGGTTGATATCCAAAACTTGGAGACTTCTTTGCTTCTTACTTATTTCTTTGAATCTATCACATATCTTCTCAACGGCACCTTCAAGTACTACTCCAGAAAAATCAAGTTGTGTTGCCGAATCAAGTTGGGTTAATTGTGCCATTTGGATCAAATAGAAGAAATAAATTAGATTGAGAAAAGAGAATAATAGATTGAGAAGAAGAGAAATTTTTGTGTAAAAAATTTGAGGTAAAAGTGTTGAGTTTGAAAGTTACCTATTTATAGCGATGAAGAAATAGCCGTTGCCGCTAGAGTGAATATCGCCAGCGATATTAACAATATCGCCAGCGATAAAGTCTTTATCGCTGGCGATATTGTCAATATCGCTCGCTAGGGATTCGATCGCTCAGCGGTTTCCCCATAGTGGCGCAAGTGGTTTGGCATGCCACCTGGCATGCCAAACACCATTTTTTTGGCATGTGCATAGGAAGAGGCCTTAGGGTTAAAGAAGTGTTATCTTTAACATATGATCTAGATTTAAGAATTCCAGCCCACAAGTTATGACCCATAACTTTAGTGTAATCATTCGGAAAAAAAAAAGAAAGAGAATTACCTCCAAATTTCTCATAAATGATTTGTCTCCATAAAGCATCTTTTTCACTACCATACCGCCAAATCCATTTGGAATGTAAAGCTTTATTTACCAATTTAAGTTTCTTAATTCCAATACCACCACGAAATTTTGGTAGAAGTGCCTTGGACCACCTCACCCAGGTTCTTTTTTTTGAAGATGCAGTAGTAGAACCCCAAAGAAAATTTCTCATTATCTTCTCTATCTCCCCAAAATATTACCTTGTTGGCAAAACCTACAAACTTACTTTTAATTCTCTCGTCTCGTTGTTACTTTTTGATGCCAGGTTTTATGACCCTCCAATTTTCGTTTTTTAATAATTCGGCTTTTATGGATTTTGCAAAAATAAAATATAAATACTGGTTTTCTCCCCCTAAATCAAGAATCATGGCAGGAAAATATCAAAGAAACACAAAGGGGCGTACTTCTTCCTCCATGAACTAAATCCCATATCTAAAAATGAGAAATCATTATGGGGAAAAATGATCAATCGCATGTTAAGACTATGCAGGCTTGACGATTATTTGAGCTATAAGTACTGAAGAATAATTCTAGGTTGACCGGAAAAATCCCGCATCTAGATTTAAGTGTTGAAAATTAAAAATTGCAGTGCATAATCCTACAAAGAATAAGTCGCAGAGGATGCAACATCTCACAAGCCGTCCTCATGCTAATTACTTAAAGTCTTTAATTCTACAGGCTTTTAAGTCCGTGACGCATACGTTTAAGAAAAAATATTCCTTGTAGCATGAGCAGCCTAGGTATGTAAAGACAAAATGTGAGTTCACTAGTGTCTGGAAATATCAAGTTTCATGAATCAAAAGTTAAGACTAAACTCACCTTAGCCCTAAAATTCTATTTTTTCTGTTCGCGAATCGGCAGTTGTGCACTTTGAACATAATGTTGGAATCTTGCAACAATGAACAACACGTTAGATGTATCAAAATAATATGTAAAGAACCAGTGCGAAACAACTCTACCGAAATAACTTGACGAGGGCAGAATCACAGGTTCAACAAGTTGTCATTAACACATTAGTTCGCGGGTATACTCGAGTTGAGTAATGCTAAACCCCTCACAGCGAAGATGTGTCCAGGATAAGACTGCCCGATATAATTTGAGTTAGCACAACGCAAGTTACCCTCTCTTCGAACTCAACAACGGGGATAAGACTGGCCGATATGTATTTTTACCCTCTCTTCGAACTCAGCAACGGGGATGGAAGTAAAAAACGTATGGAGAAACCCTAGAAATAAAAGAAGAATTTTTCCGTGTATTACAAAACAGATTTTCGAGTGTGTAGAAAAAGGGACTTGGTGCATTTTCAACCACTCCACCCACGTTTTACAATTCATACATAAGTGTGATGATTATATAGTGGAGCTCCTCTTTAGTTTTCCACAATGTGGGACTAAAGGTTCCACTTCATTCACCCAAAAATGAGTGAGTATCCTTAGACTCTTAGGTCATTAGATCAAACCACACCAAGACCATAAAACCTTTTAATTAAAACTCATTTTCTCCAACACATAATCCAGGGAAATTTCAAGACTGATACCGTGATACGTTATCAGGGTTTTTTTTTTTTTTTTTTTTTTTTTTTTGAAGCATAGGGTTGTGTTTTTGTAGGTGCGGGTAATGGAGATATGCATGTCGCTCATCTCCAACGGATTCCTACACCAATTTAAATTTGTGTATAATCACACTTTTATTTTATTTATACCAATGCAATCACTTACATGCAGTACAAGCACATGGTTACATATATATATCTAGTACATAACCAAATAAAAGTCCCCAAGGACCTGTTGATATTATTACTGGAACGCCTATAGCTAATTAAATTAGCAAGGTCTTTTATTGCTAGTATCTCGCTCCTTTATTTAGTACATGTTGCCGGGATCAGACGGAATCACATCATTGGTCTAATAAGGACGTTGTCCAATCCAGTTGCCTCTGGGATCATAGCTGCAGATGACAAAAGTGCCACCATTATTACAAGTCACACTAGCACACCCTAGGCGAACAGAGTTTCTCCATACTACTTGTGTATAGTGCCCACAAGTTTCTCCTCCTTGACATGAGTTTGATTGGTAGTTGTAAAAACGTTTCTCATTTACCCATAATTTTACAGCATCGGCTGCACTGAGACCTCCAGAACTCCCTGCAAGGTTCTCACCATATGGTGATCCTTTAGAATGGATAAGATTGCAGTCACCGGCTCTCTGATTAGCATAGTTGGTAGCATATGCTGCAACAGTATCATCCCATACCAAAGGTCCAACATTAACCTCTGCTCGAGCTGCATTATGTGCTGATAGATATTGTTCTCGTGAGGTTTGTGCTTGAGATACATGGAATGTCAAGGCTAGAGTTAAAATGACAATGAAACTCATGATGACTACCTCCTTTGTTGAAGCTGAATATTCGAAATGTATATATAACTAGCTGGTGTTCGAAGTAATAGGGTGAAGGAGATATATGTTCGGTTTGATCGAGTGGTAGGCTATTTATATACAAGGATTGGAGGATAGTTAACCAATGATCTTTAAGTCCACATACATACGCTGAATATTCTGCGTCATGCATAGTTGTATAGATGATGTAAATTTTTTATGTCCAATTGATGATCAAGTTGCTTGTGCCACATAAATACGAGAATATTATTAGAGAATGATCAAGATGCTATTTCTTTCGCCAGTTTTCTCATTTGTAAACAAATTCTTATCTTCTAGACATTTCTGACGGCTAATTGTGTCAAATGAGTCAAGGTTAATCGAGTATATTCCTAGACTTGACAAACGTAACCTGCCGTCCAGGCAGGAGCGAAATTAAGAGCCTCCCAAGAAAATCCCCAGATTTATCCCATATTTTGTGTTTATGCACCAAGTATTTAGCAGTTAGCCCCCCCTTAATAAATTTCTGGTTCTGCCACTTCGTCGGAACAAGGGGCTTTGAAAAGCCCATAAATTTTATTTATTGACTACCTCATTCAAATTGAGGTTTGAAGGATTACATAGAAGAGGTGGTAGATAGACACACCCTCATGGTTGATCATGATCAATTACATCAAGAAACAAGACAACACAGATAGTACATGATTTACATTTGAAACTCAAAGAAACAAGATGTAAAAATCGAATTAAACTTATGCAGCCCGTTGAAGGATGGGTAAATTTATTAAATACCCTTAGTTTTGACACCCAATAAATATACCCTTATACAACAATATAAATACCCCTATCATTTAAATACCTTATCCCTTAAAAAACAGATTACCTTAATACCCTCACTTACAATATTATTTTCCATTTAAAAATCTTATCCATTAAAAAATAAATTTTCCTATTATTTCATTCACATCCACCAGCAGCACCATTTCACCACCACCAACAGCACTGTCGCCACCACCACTCTACCACCACCACCACTCCACCACCACCACCGCCACTCCGCCACCACCACCACTTACTAAATACAACCATCAATAATATTCCACCACCGTCACACACCACCACCATCATTGTTGTTGCCGCCGCCGCCATTAATATTAGGTGTCAACAACTGAAGTTTATCCAAAAAATCAAAAGTTCAAAAATATTTGTCAAATTTGGTTGTTGATTCCATTTTTCCATTGATGATATACACAAACATTGGTTGTTGACTCCCTAAAACTAAGGTCAATTTCTATTGTTGATACACAAATATTTGTTGTTGATTCCAATTTTCCATTATTGATACACAAACATTGGTTGTTGACTCCCTAAACTAAGGTCAATTTCTATTGTTGATACACAAATATTTGTTGTTGACTCCTTATACTAAGATTAATTTCTATTTTTGATACACAAATTTGGTTGTTGATTCCATTTTTCCATTGTTGATACACAAACATTGGTTGTTGACTCCCTAAAACTAAGGTCAATTTCTATTGTTGATACACAAATATTTGTTGTGACTCATTACATTAAGATCAATTTTTATTGTTGATACACAAGTATTGGTTGTTGATTCCATTTTTTCATTGTTGATACACAAACATTGGTTGTTGACTCCCTAAATAGTTGATGGAGTAGTATTCAACAACTTGTCGTCCAACCTCACCACCACCACCGCCAGCAGCGTACAACATTTTCATCACCATTATCTTCATGAACAACTTTAATTAATCATTCCAACCACAACCAACACAATCTCCATCATCAAAATTCATATGTCTAACCTACTTGACATCACCAACACCACCAAAGACACGAATATCCACCAACACCACAACAACCATAACCACCACTATCTTCAAGGTCGATTTTATTTCATCATTCGTACTCGAACCAACACAATATTCATAGTGATTTTATCTACATACTACCACCACCAGCAGTAAACTCAAACTAGAGAAAGAAGTTAATCAATTGATAGATTGAAATACATACCTCCTTCATCGCTGCCGCCACCACCATCATTGTAGATCTGGTATCTTCCTCCACCACCATCATCTTCTTCTAATTAAACAGAGATTTGATATCCTCCTTCACCACCACCACGGCCTTCACCTCTATTATTTGAAACTAGGGTTCTTTGACGGATCTTAAATTGAGCTTGTTACTCTATCGATTGAGAAGAAGAACTTTCAATTGAAAAGCTAAACCCATTAAATCTATAACAGACATCAAAAGAAGAGGAATATTAACAGTTGATAATGATTATAAACTTTATTTTTGAATCTGAATCAGGTGAAAATCGATCTAAATCAGGTGGTGATGCTTCTGCTTGTGATGGATTTGCTGGAAGCATAAGAGGAGTCTTTGCGGAAGCGATGACGAGATCGGTGGAGGTGGTGGCGGAAGCGACTCTGAAGATGTACTGGTTGGTTTAATGAATTTTTCATGGTGATGGTGATGGAGATGATGGTGGTAGAGATGGAAATGGTGGCGACAGAGACGGTGGTGGCGACGGACAACAACATATATCGTCACTGCAGTTTACGAAGATGGTGTTTCTGAATCTGTTTGTGGCGACGGAGGAGAAGGTGGTGGTGGTGGTGGTAGCGACGATGAAGACGGTGATGGTGCTGATAAAAACGGAAAGAGAGAGAGAATTGAAATAAAAGAGGAGATGATATCCATGGATGTAAGGGTATATTTGTAATGTTGTCTAATCCTTAATGGATCCCTGATGGGCTTTGGATGGAGGGGTATTTTTATTGTAGGATAAGGGTAGTTGTGTAGCCCGTCAGAATTGAGGGCAATTATATAATTCCCACCTGAAGGATTGGATATCCTTATAATGGTTTCAAACCAATTTGTTTCCTGATCATCATGGATGATAGATGCTTCCATAAAAGGGAAGTCATATGCCCAAATTAATTTCTTCACAAACGATCTCCATATATGACAAAGTAGATCGTTTTCCTCCATAACATGCTTGATGATGATGCAAATCCACCAGAAAAACCTAATAATACAATAAGAAGACAAGTCCTGATAGTATTGTGAAACCATCAAACCGATAAGAAATCATAAAAATTGTTTAGAAACAATTTCTTTTATTGGAAGATAAATCTATACAAGTAAACAAACTCGATCTTCCTGGTAGATCTGAAAAATAAAATCAAAACCGGGTAGATCAAGGATCTAAAACTTGAAAAAAGTAGTTTTTTTTTTTTGTTTCCAGGAAAATATTCTCATTAGACAGGATAGCAGCATGATGTGAGAGTTACGTGATAATTCGGGTTCCCTAAGACATAAACCCTTGCAAAGCAGCCATGACCACCAACTATATCTATTCAAATAAGAAGCAAAAATGTTTACAACATGTAGTTAGATGGGAAGCATATGCATGTTCCGACATTGTACACGCATCCTACAAGCCATCCGCGCCGTGCGTCAACTTAAGGTAATTAGTGCAACACGCATCTGATCCCCGTATACATTTCAACGATGTGCATGCTTCCAAGTCTCTAATGAATGCACAGGAATAGTCATTGATGTGTAAGTTTAAGAAGGATTAATCTGAGATTTTTTTTCATGTACCTAGCCGCCTAGCTAGGTAAAGATAAAATGCCCCATCCGTTCTACGGAAGACTTAAGACTTCGCATGTAGCAGCCTATTTTATTTTCTTGGAGTGCCTTCACTACTCCATGGAGTTAGGCACTAAAAAGTTAGGCACTGGTCTAATTATTCATGACGAAACAGGTGCATGTGTTGGGATCAAAGGAAGTTTCACAAATGGAGCACTAAATCCAGAAGAGGGAGAATGCATGGCAGTACGTGTGGCACTAGTTTGGGTAAAGGAAAAGTCATTCAACAAAATATACATTGAAGCAGATGCAAAACTCGTCATCCAATCAATCACTGGAACTATTTCTTTAATACAATGGGAGAGTAGGAATATCTTGAAAGAGATAAAACATTTATCTTCTAGCTTTAGTTTATGCAATTTTACTTTTATCAATAGAGACGACAATCAAGTAGCAGATGAAGTTGCTAAGACAGTCAGAACTTCTGAGCTAGGTGTTGAACTCTATGAGAATTTTAGTGCCAACACTTGTAGTCTTTTGGCAAAAGACCTCAGTGCATTCTCTTAATAATCATAATATTCAATTTTATCAAAAAAAATTAAATTAAAAAGACCAAAATCAACAAATTCTGGGTGAAAAAGACATGTAAACTTTGATATTGTTTAAATGGACAAGAATGTAAAAATAGCCAGGATGTAAACAATTTCATCCTACCCATTTTCAAATACTTTTTCTTATTTTTAATTTATATCAGGATGCATCCAGTTTCATCCTCACTCTTTTTGAAGTTTAAGCCAGTATGAATCCAGTTTCATTCTTGATATTTTTTTGGTGTGCATTTCACCCATACAAATTTTTACTCGTCCATTAGAACCATGTTTTAAAAATATTTGGACAAATGACCCATTTTCCAGATTAGAAAATGATCAAGATGCTATCTCTTTCGCCAGTTTTGTCATTTGTGGCACGTGGACAGAAATTCTAACTGCTAGATATTTGTGATGGCTAATTTGTGTCAAGGATTCAAGGTCGTTAGTCATATTCAATATTCCAATCCCTAGACTTGACAAGCGTAACCTGAACCTGCCGTCCAGGCAGGGGCAAAAACCAAGGGTTGCGTAACCCAGGCTCCAGCCTCCCAAAAATTCTCATAACCTTGCAAAGAAAAAACCTAGCAGCATGAAGTGAGGGTTATGTGATTACTAAGGGTTCCCTAAGACATTTAACCCCTGCAAAACAACATAACTATGGCCACCAACCGTATCTGTTCCAAAGCAAATATGTTTACAACATGCAGTTAAAAAAAAATTCATACACGCATCCTACAAGCCCTGTATATATTTCAAAGGTCTGCATGCTTCCAAGGTTTGTAATGAATGTCCGGGAATAGTCATTGATGTGTGAGTTTAAGAGAGAAAATTTTCATGTACATAGTGTTGGGTGCAATAATCAAAAACAAGGAAAAAATCAAATAAGCAAAAGTTATTGATACTTAGCTTTTTTATAGTGGAAGTGATCGATTTGATGAAACGGACGAGCTCCCCAAATCTCCGCAACAGCAACAAGGCAAAACTTTGGAAAAACAGAATGAGTCACGTGTTCAACACGTTGCCCTTAAGACATTAGCGCCCGGCTACACTCAAGAGTGATGCTATAACCTTCACAGGACGGATATCTCTAGGATAAAACACCCTACTACACCTACTACTAGCATATGTAGTAGATGCTCAACTTGAGCTTGGCAACTCCGAAAAAACCGTTAAGGAAAATCGCGAACGCTTAAGAAACGACTATAAAATATTTTCCCTAAGGGGTCCCTCTAAAACATAGAGCAACCCCTTTCCCATAGATTTTACAAAAGTAGTGAATTTGTTTATATAATTGACAAATACAACTTAAGAAGAAAAACTCCCCGATGTGGGACTAAAATGCTTATATAGTCTCTTAAAACAACTAAAACGTGGAAACTCCACAATGTGGGACTAATAAGTTTTTTCATTCACAAAAGAAAACAATAAATTATAATTTTATTAAAACCTTAAAAATTAATTTTTAGTAATCGTTTTCCAACAATCCCCCACATGAATGAAAACTCAATAAAACACGAAAACACAGATAGATATTGGTAAATCAACAACCCAATCTCATGACCCGAACTGACTTAACAGACAGACAGATCGTGCATGTTGAAGTCATACTAGCCATTCCAACGTCATCTCCCTCACACAATAGTGTGATGACCCCAGGATCATACTATGGATTTCTAAAATCATATAGTATAGAGAGCTTTCATCTTTAGTTCCTCACAAGTGAGACCAAAGGTTCCTTTCACCAAAGTGAAAAAGCATGAACTAGTGACCCTTAGATCCTAAGTTCCGGTAATACCAAAACCATCAAAACGAAAATCACATAATAAGCACAGGAAATACCATTTTAGGCAGAGGTGTCCATGAGGTCTTGAACCTTTGCTTAGTGAGATATTACGTAATTACTTGCTAGAGACAGGTGAACTATGTCTTGAAGCGCTAGCGTTTGATGTAATTCGCGATAAAAACCACGGATGATATCTCCAAGGGTGCTGCCAAGCTCATGCCGTTTGTCCAATTTGGCCCTGGACATATCCTGTTTCTCGAGAATGCTCTAGAGAATCAAAGCTCATATTCTCATGAAAGCGGCCCCACTTCCTCATTCAGATAGGTGAGTTTCCATAAAGAGTGTTCTTTGCTACACCCCACTTCAATCTTAAATTGAAACTATAGAACTCATTAAGACTTCTTAAAAGTCATCCTTCACATGCGATCACACTATCACGTCTACACCATAGGGAAGGGACAGAGAATGAAATTCTCTGATAGTGTTTACCTTTACCCACCACAAATTAGTTGTCTCATTCGAAACCTTGATCATGGGATCTCCAGTCAGCAAGGTTGAGTATCCTTCATGGCAAGTTTAATTTATGAGCTTAATCCCCATCCCCCTCGATGCATTTCTAACTATCTCTTTGGATAAACCTTTAGTCAAAGGTTGCGCGATATTTTCCTTGGACTTTATCCAATCAATGGAAATAACGCCGATTGAGATTAGTTATTTTTAGCTTTAGCTATTATAGCTTAGCTAACACAATGTATAGATATAGCTGGCACAGGCCTATGCCAGAGAGGAATGTCTTCTAAAAAGCATCTTAGGCACTCGGCCCCCTCTCGTGCTTTATCTAACGCAATACTCTTAGATTCCATAATGAATTGAGAAAGATATGTCTGTTTGGAAATCTTCCAAAACAAACCCTCATGCTAGAGTGAAACCATATCCACTCGTAGACTTAGACTCCTCTAAGTCAACTATCCAGTTTGCATCATAAAGTCCCTCAAGGACAGCAAGATACCTTTCATAAATGAAATAAAAGGTAATAGAGTATTTTAGGTACCTTAATATTCTACTAAGTGCATCCCAATGCTCTTACTCTGGACTACAAGTACATCTACTTAACTTACTCACAATATAGGCAATCTCTGGACTCTTACAGTTCATTAAATTCATCGGACATCCTATAACTCTTGAGTATTCAAGTTAAGATACTCCATTTTCCTTATTTTTCTCGAGTCTACAAGAAGAATCGTATGAACTACAAGCAGGCTTATAATCGGTGATTGTATCTCTTAAGCACAAATTCAACATAATGAGAATGACTAAGACTATAACTGTTTGATTTTCTTTTAATCCTCATCCCTATGATTACATCAAAAAGCTTTAGTCTTTCAAGTCAACGTTCTCATTCAATGCATGGTTTTAGTGGAATTAATCACATCTATGTTTGTATCAAGTATAAACATATCTCATATCTCAACATACAAGCATACAATCACACAGGCATCCTTAACAGGTTACTTATAAATATACTTGTCAGATTCATTAACTTAAATATACTAAGTCGATGGTACCACGCACGAGGAGCTTGTTTAAGACCATAGAGTGATCGATGTAACTTGCAAACATGCGTAGGAAATCGAGAATCAACATAACCTGGAGGCTGTTTCATGTATACTTCTTCTTGAAGTTCACCATGTAAGAAAGCATTTTGCACGTCAAGTTGATGAATAGGCCAATTGGAAGATAGAGCTAATGTAAGAATAAGACGAATAGTGCAAGGTTTAACAATAGGACTAAACGTTTAGGAAAAATCTATCCTTCTTGTTGATTATATCCTTTGGCAACCAAGCGAGATTTACGACGTTCAATTTCACCATTAGGCTTTCGTTTGATACGAAACACCCATTTACATCCTATAACATTCATAGAAGGATGATATGGTACTAATGTCCAAGTACCATTACGAAGCAATGCATTGATCTCATCATCCGAGGAGACGCGCCAATCTGGATCTTTATGAGCCTCTGAAATACAAGTGGGTTCGCGAAGAGAATCACATACCAGGGCATACTTGGAGTTGGGTTTAAAAATACCATCACTGGCTCTAGTTATCATGGAATCTTTGTTGAGGAGTAGGACTCAGAATCGGTTCACTGAATCTGAAACTGAGCATGCCTGTCCAGTAGAGTTGAACGATGTGTACTGGGACGCAGTAGTAGGTGCGGATACGGTAGCAAGTGTGGGAGCCAGTGCAGGAACTGATGTAGTGACAGGTGAGATAGCTGACGTAGTAGGAGATGTAGGGGCTGACATAGTAGGTGAAGCAGCAGCCGACGTAGTGACAGGTGAGATAGCTGACGTAGTAGGAGATGTAGGGGCTGACATAGTAGGTGAAGCAGCAGCCGACGTAGTGGGTGAAGCAGTAGCTGACGTAGTAGGTGAAGCAGCTGGTGAAGACGAAGACACAGTAGCATGTGGGTGAAGCTGTCGGTGATTGATGTCATTTGGACCAATATGAACTGACGAGAGTTGATCCATTGTTGCAGAATGCCGGACATTATGTGAACCAATAGGAGGTACACTATTTGGCAAGAACGGAGATGTAGCATTACGAGAAACCAAGACAGGTGGTGATGAAACACAAAGTGGTGAAGTAGAAGTTACCTGAGAAGGAGTCGATTCCGGCGAAGGTAATGCAAAGGGAAAGGTAGTCTCATCAAACACAACATGACGACTTACATAAATACGACCCGTAGGAATATGAAGACACTTATAGCCCTTTTGAGATGGACTATAACCAATAAACACACATGGAGAGGAAAGAGGCTCCATTTTATGAGACCTATACTGGACGTAGGTAAGGGTAACATAAACAACCAAAAACACGAAGAGAAGTGTAATCCGTGGACAACCAAAAAGAGCGGCATATGGCGATGAATTTTAAGAGAAGTGGAAGGAACACGATTCATCAAGTAGCAAGCAGTGTAAAAAGAATCATACCAATATGAGGATGGTACAGAAGCCATGTTTAAGATTGTAAGCCCAGTTTCCTAATATGACGATGACGACGTTCTACTAAACCATTACATTCCAGAAGTGTGTGGACATGAAAATCTATGAAAAATACCAAGCACGAAGATGCGGAGTAAGTTTGCGATACTCAAGTGCATTATCGATTGAAAAATTTTAATTTTCCTATTAAAGAGATTCTCAACATGCTTTTGAAACAGAAAAAATATAGAGAAGACATCAGACTTTTGAGACATAGGAAACATCCAAGTAAAACGACTAAACGCATCAATAAAAATTATATAATATTTGTATCCTTCATTAGATAAAATATGAGAGGGTCCCCATACATCTGAGACAATTAAATCTAATGGATTCAAATAAATAGTTTTACTAGGATGAAAAGGTAATTTATGACTCCTATGTTCATGACAAGATGAACAAAACTTAATAGTCTGACTGGAAACCGGAAGTGAAAACTGAGAGACGACTTTACGAACTGTACGCATCATTGGATGTCCCAACCTAGAGTGCCAGTCTTGTAAGCTAGCACGTTCCCCTATGCAAACTTTAGGAGACTTAGACAAAGCATCAAGTTGATAGAGACCACCCCTCCTACTGCCACGAAGAAGGACCTTCCCGGTGCATCGATCCTTCACAAGACAAAAATTCGGATGAAATTCAAATAAGACATTGTTATCAGTAGTAAGTCGAGAAACTGATAAGTGATTATGAGAAATTTGTGGTGCATAGAGAACATTACGAAGTTGTAACTTACGACCGGGAGTACCCAAAACAGAGAATCCAACATCAGAAATTGGAATAGAAGAACCATTACCCATTTTAACGGGTCGGGACCAGTGTACTCGTTTGAAAAGTGAAGACGAGAAAGATCATTAGTTATATGATCTGTAGCACCAATATCAGGAGTCCATGGAGGAGTTGGCAACAATCCAGTATGAGCAGTATAGGCACGCGGTGCAAAAGATGGTGGTTGACGACGCGGAGGACGAAAGCCACGATCAAATCGGTTCCAGCAGTCCAGAGCTTCATGATTGGGACGGTCACAAAGTTGACATCGCTGTGGTTGAACTGATGAAGAGGCAGTGTAAGTGGAGCCGACACTGTTGGTTGGACGAGAACCACGGTTGCTGCTATTTTGAAACTTGGAGTAGGACGGTGAGTTGGGCCGGTTGTTGTTGGAGTAGGATGATGGATTATTGGGTAGGGAGATGCAAAAGTAGGGTGTGTTGGGCCGGTACTTGAGCTTCGAGAAGCGAGAAAATTTGAAGATGTACCACGGGATGAACCAAAGAATGTTAGCAACGGGTGAGCGGCTAGGGTTTTGTGTTGATTCTCTGTCGAAGTTCAAAAGTCAGCAAGAAGGTAATGAAATCTTCAACAGACAGAGAGCTCATTGTAGTTGTTAGAGATGTAACGATGGCATCATAAGAATTATCTAGACCAGCAAGAAGACAATGACGGAACTCCTTATCTGTAACTGTTGTATTAGCAGCAGCAAGTTTGTCAACTAAATTCCGAGCATGGTTGATGTAGTCGCGCATTGTCTTAGACCCTTTCTGAAGAGTACGCAACTCACAGTGAAGATGATGTATCTGAGCATCAGACTTAGAGGCATATTGGGCTTCGAGAGATGTCCATATTTCTTTGGATGTTGTGAGCCGATGAACATGACGAAAAACAGCAGGAGTAAGAGAAGAGAATAACCAACTAACCAAAATTTTATCTTGTTTCATCCATGAGGCAAAGGCTGGATTGGTGGATTCATCAGCAAGAGTAGGCGCTGGGCAGGGAGTTGTTCCAGTGACATGACCATCAAGATCATAACCCTGAAGATATGGTAGAAATTGAGCTCGCCATAAAGAGTAGTTGGTTTCATCTAACTTAACGGTGATGATGTGATGCGGTTGAGAGAATTGAACAGGAGCCATCGTTGATTGAGATGAGTTGATGACAGTGGAAATAACAGAACTTGTAGAGGCAGCGGTAGACATGAGGATCAACTAGGATGATACCAAGCTGGAACTTTAGAGATTTTAGGTTAACTTTAAGAACAGAATAGGTAAAGAAGAAGACGTATTTTATTCACTATATTGGTATATCTCAAACGTGAATATACATAGGATATATATATATACAAACTTGGCTTGAACTGCAGGCTAACATATTTCCTAAAATACAAACAATTCCAAAATAAAGAAACTCTTAATTATGGCCAACTTTGGTCACGTTACCATAGTGTTAACAGAGAATGATCAAGATGCTATTTCTTTCGCCAGTTTTCTCATTTGTACACAAATTCTTATCTTCTAGACATTTCTGACGGCTAATTGTGTCAAATGAGTCAAGGTTAATCGAGTATATTCCTAGACTTGACAAACGTAACTCCGCCCCAGCAGGATCGAAATTAAGAGCCTCCCAAGAAAATCCTAGATTTATCCCATATTTTGTGTTTATGCACCAAGTATTTAGAGTTAGCCCCCTTAATAAATTTCTCAGTTCAGCCACTTCGTCGGAACAAGGGGCTTTGAAAAGCCCATAAATTTTATTTATTGACTACCTCATTCAAATTGAGGTTTGAAGGATTACATAGAAGAGGTGGTAGATAGACACACCCTCATGGTTGATCATGATCAATTACATCAAGAAACAAGACAACACAGATAGTACATGATTTACATTTGAAACTCAAAGAAACAAGATGTAAAAATCGAATTAAACTTATGCAGCCCGTTGAAGGATTGGATATCCTTATAATGGTTTCAAACCAATTTGTTTCTTGATCATCATGGATATTAGATGCTTCCATAAAAGGGAAGTGTTGAGATTATTAGTTCCACATGGTTGGGTTATTTAAGATCCTGCGGTTTATAATCTATTAGGGCCTCTCCACTCATCGCCAATTGGTTTTGAGTTGGATGCCCGTATTCTAATATGGTATCAGAGCAGGCTATTTGTGTCGAGTCAGTTGACCGCACCTTTACTCGTGTCACCCGATTAATTGTCCACGTGTTTGTAAGACCCGCCGAGTCTACACGTGAGGGGGCGTGTTGAGATTATTAGTCTCACATGGTTGGGTTATTTAAAATCCTGCGGTTTATAATCTATTAGGGCCTCTCCACTCATTGCCAATTGGTTTTGAGTTGGATGCATGTATTCTAATAGGAAGTAATACGGCCAAATTAATTTCTTCACAAAGACACAAATGATCTCCATATATGACAAAGTAGATCGTTTTCCTCCATAACATGCTTGATGATGATGCAAATCCACCAGAAAAACCTAATAATACAATAAGAAGACAAGTCCTGATAGTATTGTGAAACCATCAAACCGATAAGAAATCATAAAAATTGTTTAGAAACAATTTCTTTTATTGGAAGATAAATCTATACAAGTACACAAACTCGATCTTCCTGGTAGATCTGAAAAATAAAATCAAAACCGGGTAGATCAAGGATCTAAAACTTGAAAAAAGTAATTTTTTTTTTCCTGGAAAATATTCTCATTAGACAGGATAGCAGCATGATGTGAGAGTTACGTGATAATTCGGGTTCCCTAAGACATAAACCCTTGCAAAGCAGCCATGACCACCAACTATATCTGTTCAAATAAGAAGCAAAAATGTTTACAACATGTAGTTAGATGGGAAGCATATGCATGTTCCGACATTAATCCGCGCCGTGCGTCAACTTAAGGTAATTAGTGCATGCTTCCAAGTCTCTAATGAATGCACAGGAATAGTCATTGATGGGTAAGTTTAAGAGGGATTAATCCGAGATTTTTTTTCATGTGCCTAGCCGCCTAGCTAGGTAAAGATAAAATGTCCCATCCGTTCTACTGAAGACTTAAGACTTCGCATGTAGCAGCCTATGCGTAACCTGGCTTGATTGGGGTATATCATAACTACTCCATGGGCAGCAACTTGTTGAATGCCCGTCTCCTCCGAACTTGGTTTGAGAATAGAAAAGTATCCCGTTTTACTTTATTTTCCCAAAATGATTCTAAGTCTCAAAACGCCACCTTTCCATTCATTCAAACGGAGGTCGGCACTGGCAGGCATAATAAGCTATCGTAGGCAAAAAAAAAAAAAAAAAATGAAGATGTTACAAGCTGAGTTTTTACTGGTAATTAAATGCAACAAAAATCTGTTTCTAGATTTTCTTCATCATTGCTTGCAAGGTACTTCCTTCGTCTAAAAAATAGGCAGGTTTGTGTGTAAAATTACACACAAACCTGCCTATTTTTTAGAGACGGAGGGAGTATATTTATCCATCATAGCAGATGGTTGATTCTTAAAAAAATTAAAAAAAAAAAAAGTTTTTAACCATTGGTATCACAAATGTCCCACACATTAATTTGGTGTTTAACATTTACAAATTAATGGTCACTACTTGCACTGTTAGTTGAAATTCTCCAAGGCTGCTACCGGTGGTGCCAATTTTGCTAAGGGTGTAACAACCCAACGAGAATTTTTTTGATGGAGGTGTTTTTTGAAGGGGGCATGGGGGGCAAATGATATGTTGACACAATGACACGTGTCTTTGAGTTTGATATTGATTGATTCCCATGATTCTGTTTCCAAAATTACAAACACCAATTAAGATATTCAATTTCCTCTCCAAAAATACAATTCTTTTATATTTTTGGAAACAAAATTCATGGGAATCAACTAATATCAAAGACACGTGCCAACATATTATTTGTCCCCCATGCCCCTTCATAAAACGCCCCCATCAAAAAACTACTCCTAATCCAAAGTTAATGGTTATTTTGTCTTATATCAAGCAATTCGCCAACCCTTATTAACTATCTTGAAATTCTTTTTTGACCAATACCTATTTTATTTTCCGTAATTTGTCCATTTTTCATTTTTGAGACAACAAATTCACCTGTCCGTTTAAAAAGCTTTACTGATTCATTAAAAAGCTTAAAGTCCAAAAAGTACCCTGCTATATTTCTAATAAAAATTGATTATTTATTTACCTGGCAAAATTGAGGCCTATGGTAATTAATTCGGGCCTATGGATTTTTTCATCCACCCCATAGAGAATGATAAGAGGTGTCTAAGTTTGACGAAACTACCATTTTACCCTCTATGAAATTTTAATACTACCAATTTATCCTCACTAAAAAAAAAAAATAAAAAAAAAATCAAATCAAATCAAATTAAAATCACTTCCATTTCCATCAAAATTAAGAATTCAAAATCAAACGAAAACATTGTTGAGAATCACCAAATTCACTAAAATAGTTAATTTTTCGTTTTAGCTCGAATTAGGTACTTTTATATTAACCCAATCCCCTAGAGTATGTTTTAATAACATGTAATCACTCAAACAATCCAATTTTTTTAAACCAAAGTTTTTTGGGTTTGTAACAATCGGTCTACGTCAATGCACTTGTAAACCGATTTCATTTAGAAACGGTTGTTGTTTATGCCCACAAAGACCGATTGTCTGGATGGCATTGCAGGGGAGGAATTGAACCGGAAAGGAATCGGTCTACGTTAATGCCCACATAGCCCGATTCTGGTATGGAAGAGATAATTGTTTTCCTGTATAATTTTTTTGTCAGAATCTGTTTACACGATACATATATAAAAACCGATTCTGGTTAACCAAAACAAATTTTAGTTAATACTCGATCATAAAATGAGTATGAAATCATACTCGATTTCATTTCGATTAAAAATGAAAATGAAAATAGTTCTATATGCTTTTACCCAATTTGAAAATGAGTATAACTTTATACTCGAATTGAAAACGAGTACAACTTCTTGAACGATTTGAAACCGAGTATGAAGTCATACTCATTCTTAACTCGGGTATAAAATGAATTTTAATTTTATTTGATGTTTAAAAACACATAATTCACAGATAAAAAAGAAAAAATTTACCCACAACGGTTTATGCTCATGCCCATATAAACCGATTCTGGATAATCGGTTGATTTTCATGTCCATATAAACCGATTCTGGGTAGAAGCAAGTTTTAGAAAATCTCTGTATGTTTTTGAGGTTACAATCGGTTGATACCAATGTCAACATATACTGATTCTGAGTTGGTGTTCTTCAAAAAATTTCAAATTTTCAAATTTTTTTATGTTCAATTGATTCATTAACACAAGTTAATTTCTCATCTAACACGATAGTTTACCACTAATCACCCGAATCAATACTACTAATTAATCAGGGGTAAATTAGCCATTAAAAAAATAGTCGGTTTAGGGGATTTTCATTTTACTTCAAAATGTCGCTTTTTGGTCACGTTGATAGGCCCAAATTAATCCTTATAGGCCCCAATTTAGCCAGGTTTATCTATTGGGAAAATTAGGGGGAGACCCAAAAAAAATAATATTCTCATTGTCAAGCACACAATTAATTTTGGGTACCGTGACACCCATAATTATATGAAATTATTAAAAACTTCTGCATGACGGATTATGCATCTGCATGACGAGTTATGCATCAGGGGTATAATTGGCAACGCAACTTGGACATAACATATCTAAAAATCCGCGCCTTGGAAATTTACAAATTTTATATGGTTGGAAATCTTTTAAAGAGAGCTACGCAACGAGTACAAACAACAATATCAAATTTTAGTTTTTCATGAAAAAATCGGAGGTGATCATCGTTTAGGCAAAATTTTCGAAAAATTGATACATAACCATTATGCAGCCACCAAAAAGGATGCATAACGCATTATGCAGACGCATAATGAATTATGCAACCATTTTCTCGACTGCATAACAAATTATGCATCTGCATAACAAAGTTATGCATCTATAACAAGTTATGTAGCCATTGTATTAGTGCGTAACTACATAAAAAAAATTGATGCATAATGCATTATGCATCTATTTTCTCGATGCATAAAAGACTGTGCAACATTTTCTCGACGCATAATGCATTATGCAGCCATATTTTCAGATGCATAACAGGTTATGCATCCATTTTCGCGACTGCATAACATGTTATATGCAGATATAATTTTCTTGATGCATAATGCATTATGCAGCCATATTTTCGGTTGCATAACAGGTTATGCATCCATTTTCGCGACCGCATAACATGTTATGCAGATATTATTGTAGGTGCATGACAAGTTATGCAGTCTTTGTTTTTGTTGGTTTCAACAGTGACAAAAAAGTTGCTGCATAACGTGTTATGCAGCCATTTTCTGGACTACATAACAAGTTATGCAACAAATTTTGTAGATACATAATAGGTTATGCATCCATTTTCACAACTGCAGAACCCTAACCTAGACACAGCAGCAACAGAGAAAATTGGACACCAAAGATATCCTCATCAAAATACAACGATATGAAAAAGAAAAAAAAAAAGGGTTCACCATTCCACCACAGACCCCTCCTGGTTAATAATGTATATTTCCACTTTCGCACATCCCTCCCTACCTCCGCCACCCTACCCACACACTCTCTGTCTTTATGGTCCTTTTCTCTGCACACCAAAAAGCTAAACATTTTTCGCATTTAATATCCCTTCTTTCTATTTGTTTTCATCATGATCACCACCACCACCATGACAAGTACCATTCATAGTCGTTATTTCAACAGATGTAAGATTCCTAGCTCTCAACGCTTCAACTTCCCAATCAGTTCTCAACAGAATCACAAATAAAATTGAAACAACACAAGCAGCTTGCACAGATAATAATCCATACCAAAGTCCATTAAATCCTACATTCAACCAGAACGCTAAACTAACAGCAACTGGTGTGCCAATACAGTAGAAAGAACCCAGATTGATCCTAGCACCAACTGCAGGTTTCGCACCTCTAATTAATCTGTACCCATCATTCACCACCAGAGTTATACACTTTACAGCTCCACCAGAACCATTCTATAACTGTTCTTTCCCTGTAATCCTTCTCAGACTCTTGATTCAATCACCAACATCACCAGCTTGCATTACTATATGTGCCTTCTCTACTTGCTGTTGAACTACGACCACCATTCCTTCAATTTCAGATTCATCTCCTCAGCAGCATAAGCAAAAACCCCAGTCAATCTCAACCTGCACAACCCAATCTCTCACATTCTGCTCTAATTACTTCAACAACATCATCTCGCTCCCATCTCAGAGCTGCACCCACAATTCCATTCCATCACCAACACAAGTCTCCTTCATTCCAAAATTCCCACTGGATCATCCATTATTCAAGCCATCTCCTACTCTTCCTGAAATCAACAGCACAATCCCGAGTCCATCTGTTGACATTCATTTTCTTCCATTAACAACAACCAGCGCCTCAAACCCAACTTCAGTCCCATCTCTCAAATCCATTGATTTCTCCTCTTCAATTTCAGAAACCTATTCCATCTCAAAGTCGCTGTAACCCTAAATCTATCTCAACAGCACCATGCTTCTTTCATTACTTCTTCTCCTCTTTATCGATCTCGAGAACTCACCATGTCTGCAACTAATTTCAATCACCGAAGACAATGAATACCCTAACATCCTTCCTCAGAGCAGCAGCAGATTCAATTTCTCGATCTGAATTCAACTTGTTCAAGTAGGTCAAATAATCTGAGATGGAAAACTGCTGTTCTTTCCTCGCTCTCTAGTCTCTATGAAAAAAAAAAAGAAATCTCCGGAAGACATGATTTTAGAAAATAATGGGTTTCAGGGGAATTTTTTCACCAAAAATGGGTGCGTGCGTGAACTTCTCCGTCCGTGGGTTTCACAGTAGAGAAAAACTGAAAAATGGGTCTCCCTGTAGTTTTCACTTATCTATTAATTTCACGGTGGGCTTTGGTTTAGACACTTGCAAAACTTGTTCAAGTGGACATTATATGGTTTTGAGTGTTTCACACAGTTTAAGGAACGGAAAGAGGTATCCAGGACGGATTGGATTGGACTCTTGGTTAACACTATGATTTTGTGTTTCTCAACTTTGCAGTAGTGTAGACCAATGCGGCAATACCAATATTATCTGTTTCATTTCAGTGTAATTTTGCTCAGCTTTTTTATTGTTGAAGTAGATGTGTGTTTCTTTTCCTCATATGGTTCATACCAGTACGTATGACACTAATGGCTCCCGACATGGCTGCCAGGTACAAGTTGAGCTCTTCCAGAGTTAGGGACTTTGGAAAATCTGGAGTTCTGCCAAAGTAGTCTTTTATTCCCTAAAGTGCCATTTCACACTCTTCAATCCAAGAAAACTTGTCTCCTTTCTTAAGATGTTGAAGAAAGGTTTGCACTTATCCGATGAGCTCGAGATGAACTTGCTCAGCGCCACCAGCATTCCGTTTAGCTTTTGCATATCTTCCGGTGTTGTTTGGGAAGATATGTCTCTGATGATATGGACTTGGATCGTCCTCAAGGCCTCTTTCGGTAAACATGCATCTTAGAAATTCTCCTGAAGTCACACCAAGTGCACACTTAAGTGGATTCACCTTTGTTTTGAATTTTCTCATCTGCACGAATATCTCCCTCAGGTCTCCTATGTGACTGTTAGATTTTTTTTTTTTTTTACTAACATATCATCTACATAGACCTCGAGGGTCTCCAATTGTTGAACATGTTTTCCACCATCTTATGAAAAGTCGCTCATGCACTTTTTAAAGGTAAGCTTAAATTACTGCTTAATTTCTTACTCATCTACTCTTTAATCATATTATTGCATTTGAAATGACTTAATTATCCCTTTCGAATAAATATAATTCTACCAAAAATTAATTAGGTCCTGTTTCTGTTAGAGCACTGCTCGGTCAAACTCACAAACGTTGATATCCCAAGCTTGTTTGTCAAGTTTAGGTGATCAAAACCATAAGTCTTGATTCTAGTCTACTTATAGCTATGTCTCGGATTAGGATAGAATGTGTAGTTGAGCTTTAGACTTCACGGTGTTTATCGATTGAAGACGAAGATCTACCGAGGAGAGGTTGGAGGAACTTCATCGACTAAAGGTATGTGGAGACTAAAACTTATCTATCACTTAGAATTTTATTCTATTTTATTTCCTATTGAGACTAAGTCGTATAACTATATAGACTTTTACATTATACATATTTAATATTTCGAGCTGAGTTTAACTCGCTTATATCTTTATCGAAATATGTGTTGGAAGCTTTTTTCTTTAGCTACCTTCATCATTATTTGACGAGTTTAGTTGGAAACAATTTAGTTGTTGGAAACTAAATAATAAGTCAAAAGATAATCATGTGAAAACTGACTTGAAACATCTTACATGATTTGTGTGAGACAGTCATTTGATGTCGACTCGGAATGTTTCGTATTGATCATTAGATCACTTGAAAATTACTTATAAGCTAATAGTTTATGTGAGACAACTATTGTCGTCTTCTAAGGATGTTTCAATGATTGAAATGGGAGTTTAGGACAATTAACCATTGTCTGGATATAGCACAGTACGCATACCAAGATGCAACTGTTGTGGTATGATTCAAGTCTGGAAACCAAGTTTGCATATATACCAGTATGCGAATGGTTTTAACTGTTAAAGTCCGGGAACCAAGGTTGCATACCAGTATGTGAATGGTTCTACCTGAGTTAGGTCTGGAAGGACGGTATGCATACTGGTTTGTGAACTGTCGGACAAGACTAAAGTCCGGAACTTAAGTTTATGTACCCGTTTGCAAACTGAGTTGGTTAAAGTTCTAAAATTTGTTAAATATGATTCCATACTCATGAACAAATACATTTATAATAAAAGGAATGCAATCTTTGCAAACCGTGGCTAAATGTTCATGAATTGATTCTTTTGTTTCAATTATGTCTTGTATACTTGTACAATTAGATTTATTTGATTATCATTTGATTTAGAAGTGTTAGATAAATGTGGTTACTACAAAAGTGTTCATATGGCTTCGTTTAACTATTGTTGAGTCAACTCAATATACACGTTTAGGTACGATTACCCATATCTAAATGAAGGTATATTTATTTGTGTGTAACAAGCTAAGACCATATAACGGTGAAGAGATATTGATTTGGTTTTAAGAAAACTTAGCTTGAATCTTAAATCAGGATTTCATCTAACGGTGAATATTGATTGCTTTGTTTCTAAGCTATCAAACTCTGATTAGAAAACTATATAAGGGAGAACTCTAGCAATTGGAAAACCTAATCCCCATAACTTTTGTGTGATACTAGTTGCGTACTCGAGTCGATTCTCCTTTAACCTAGGTTTTTCCTAAAACCATTATAGGTTAACAACTTAAAGACTTCATTGGGATTTTGAAGCCAGACCCAACTAGTTTCTATGTAGTTGTGTGTTCTGATCCTACTTGTATTATCGTATTGAGTAATATCTTCTCTAAGATTTTCTCGAGATTTATCTCCGATAGGTAAGATATAAAAAGTAATCACAAAGCTCCCCGTCTCATTCGCTGTGATTCCACAATATCTTCTTCTACTACCATATAGTTAAGTTATTGTGAGGTGATTTATATTTCTA
Organism: Papaver armeniacum; assembly: GCA_023531295.1. Taxonomy (NCBI): domain Eukaryota; kingdom Viridiplantae; phylum Streptophyta; class Magnoliopsida; order Ranunculales; family Papaveraceae; genus Papaver; species Papaver armeniacum. Next base: position 121,081 of record JAJJWW010012741.1, read on the forward strand.
CGTTGTTCTTCGAGAATATAAGACCGGATTATCAATTGGTTCCTGTTCACCTTGATTTATCAAAAGACTGAACAAAAACTTTGTAGGTACTTTCGTGGGAGACAGATTTATCTATCAGAATAGACTTTTCTGTGAGAGACAAATTTGTTTATAAAGTCTTCGACTTTGGGTCGTAGCAACTCCTAGTTGTGGGTGAGTTCAGCTAAGGGAATCAAGTGTGTAGATTCATGGTAGGATTCACAGGCGTAAGGAATGCGACTGTACCTTAATCGGTGTGAGACTTCGTTAGGGCTCAACTACATTCCATTCTGAAGTTAACTTGTAGTAGGTGATGGACGCATTTATGTGTCTATTTTAGTCTCAATTCTCTGTAATGTTAGTACTCGATTTTGCGCTTATTTTGGTATTTTATGTCTTTGTAGGTGTTTTTGGAGAAATAAGCTTTTGCGGCGAAATTGGCTCGAAAAGTGGTTTTTGCGCTCGTGGGAGAAAATTACTATATGGACCCCCATTTTGGTTAAGGGTTACCTCAATTACTAAGGGGCAACCCATTTCCAGAAGATCTGCTATTCGCACCCCGAGAATGGATAAGGGGAGGTCATCCCCTACCTTTTGAATATTGAAAATTGGCGGGAAAATTGTTGCAGCACAGTTCAAAATAGGGTTTGAATTTTGAAGCTTCTGTAGAGAGATTCAATCACGAAAATTTGTTGCATTGAACTACATTGGGATAAACAGGGCTAGTGTAAGTGATTTAACGGGTTAAATTGCTGGATATTCATATTCTCGACAAACAGGGGCATGAACTATTCTCGGCTTTTATAGAAAGTTTCAAAGAGATTTAGTCTGAGTTTTTCAAATGATTTGGATTGCTACGTACCTGTCTCGACAAAACAGAGAGGCTATATGGTTCGTTCACGTAAAAAAGGGAAGATCACCGGACTTTCATCAACACATGGAAAGAGATAACTTATCGGGATTATGGTGATATCTTTGGAAGTTACGTGAACTGGAAAGGTACATTCTTCTTATATTTGGTTCTATCAGATTTGGAAAGAGTTTTGACAACTCTTGAACGCGTAAATAAGCCAACAGAGAAGAAAAATCCACGTGACTTCCGCTGAAAGTTAAAAGAAATATTAATTTTCGGATTTGTTCGGGGATTTAGGGGCTTGTTGAGGGTATAAATACATTGGTTCGAGTCACAAGAAAGGTGTCGAGAGTTTGGGTACCTAAGGGAGGCTGCAGAGGCAAAAAAATACGATTTGCAGAGTTGCAGCAGCAGCAGGTGGAGAAGAAGAAGAAGACGAAGAACAGACCTCCAAAGTCTGTCGCAGAAGACTGTGGCAAATCTACTGCAGAACAAAAGTATCATTTAAGGGCAGTCTTATTTCCTCTGTAACAGTCTTATTTTTTCAGCGTTTAAAGGCAGTCTTTTATTCTGTAACACCTCTTTAGCGTTGCGAACTCGCTGCTTTATTAGTTTTCTCTCTTTTAATCAACTTTTGAGCTATGAACCGATATTTTGAGCAAGTGATTAATATGAGGAGCTAAACCCCATCACTGGGACTACGGAGGAAGCCATTTTTCACGCATGTGGTAATTCTATTATTTATTTTATGACTTATTGCATTGATTTTCAATTGATATATGATTTTTATTGAGTGATTGTGATTTCAATTGATGGGTCATGCTTTCTTAAGTGTTTTGATGTCTCATGCTTTAGATATACAATCGCTACTTTCAAAATCTACTTTCGGCAATAAATTAGAGTCAATTACTTGAGCTATGAATGTCTAGAATTATTAGTTGAACCATATGAATATAAGAATTGGTGGAATCCTGAGTCCTAGTATCTCTTGATATCGTGACAAACTTGTGTATTTATTTTCTTTGTTTTTAGTGTTTTCTATTTTTAAGTCTGAAATCGAGTCTTTACAAATCTGAGTTGAACGAACTTTTACTACCACTTTTTACTACAACTTTCAAAATCACATCAATTTTTGGCGCCGCCGACGCGGACTTGTATTTAGATTTGTTTAGGTTTATTTTTCTTTTTATTATTTTTTTTGTTCTCTTTTACGCCTTTGGTATTTTTCGATTCTTTTCAGATTTGGAGCGAAGCTACAAGGAAAGAAAAAGTGCTATAAAAGGAAAGCATCGCCAAAGAAGGAAAGAAAAGAGGAATCTGAAAGGAGTGAAGAAAAAGATTTTGTATATAGCTATTTTGTTTTATATTTAGAATCTGTAAATAGGGTTTTATTTTTGTAATTTTTCTTTTATTTTTGGACTTTTTGGACTTTATTTTTTCTTTTGGACTTGGACATTATTTTTGAAACCCTAAGGAAGGGTTAAAAAATTAAATAAAAATTGTTTGCAGGGAAGGACGACGCGATTCGATCATCTGTCTGGCCCTCGGGTTCGTACACCGACATCGGAGTCGATGGCCCGAGTCGACTTCAACGGTTCATCGCTCGTCCGAGCACGGAGGTAAGAATCTATCCACCCACGAATTCCCTGTCAGTGGGTTTTATTCTGTGTGACAACTCACACCCCTGCAATAGAATGTCGATCTGGAAATACAATAGCCAATACAACGAATATCTGACTGAGTTTCAAAATGGACGTTTCTACTTTGACCATAGTGTGAATAGTGGTTGGAAACATCAACCTTTTCAAGGTTATGGCTCATACCATGATGAGCCCAATTACTATCCATACACGCACGGGTCATACGAGCAAAATTCTTATGTTTCTCCTTTAGAAGAGTCTCTCAGGAAATTAGAGGAGACGACACGTAAGTTAGATAAGATGAATAACTTAGTTTATGACGAAAGAGAACTTTCTTTAGAGGAATCCCTCAAGATGATAGCTGAGACGAACGAAAGAATTGCTCGAAATAATCTTGATTTCCAATACAGTATTTCCAATAATACCCTTGAAAATGAGGATAGTTATTTGCATATTCAATATGACGAGGATAAAATTGGTAACACTACTTGTTTAGATGAGGTTCAACCATTTTCATGTTATTATAATGATGATTATGATGAGGATAGTGTTGATGAAGAATTTGAAATAAGTAGGCATAGTGATCAGGAATTTGTTACTCCAATTGAGCTTTACAATCATAATATTATTTCTAGTTCAAATCCAAATAATTTTAATAATTATTCGCCTATTCAAAAGGACGAGGATTTGACTAGAGATACCCCCGTTTTAGACGATGTAGTATTTCCATATGATTACGAAGCTGATGATAGTTTTGAGGAACGAGTTTATTCTGAGAATATTGTTTTAGAGTCTAGCGATTTAGAAACATTAGTCTTAGACAAAGAAAATGAACTCGTAGAGATTAGTGAGGATGAACCCGACTTAGAAGAATCAATTGACCATTTTCGTGAATCATGACCCCGAAATTAGGGAAGTTGTGACTAGTCTTTCTAGAGACACCTGAAAACTCTAAGTTTGGGGGTGATTATCATTCTCCATGTGCCTTAACTCTTAGAAAGGTCCCTCACTTGGGACTTGACATTTGTGCCTCAACCATTTTACAAGATTATCTTCATACACGTTTTCCTGAACCTAGTGATGTCCATAGGGAAGTTCAGTTGTTAGAAACCCATCCTCTGGTTGATGTGGTTTATTCAGGCTATGATACCTAGATTGACTTTGTTTTCCCACCAAATATTTTTCAACCAATTGTGGGAACGTATGAGTTTCAAATGTGTCAGTTATTAAGTTTTGAGACTGTGCCTAAGTACTTTAGGAAATTAGTGTCGACACATTTTCTTATGATTGACCGCCAGTTTCATCGTGGTCAATTGTGTGAGTCAAACCTGATTGACTTTAAGGATCCTCAATTATTCAGGTTTTTTATATGTGCTTCTAAGTTCTTATTTGAGTTTTTACAGGCTTTACAACTTGAACCGGACCTTAGCTTTGAGGAATTCCAGCACATGAAAATATTTTATTTGGACCCAGTCATAGAGCCTGAACCTGAACCACAGCTAGATGTAGTTGTCTTAAACAGGAAACTAGACAAGGGAGTGCTTTATTTGTTGATATTCTTGGCATGTTGCAGATTCCTTTTACTTGTGATAGCTCTATTTGGTTTTGATGACCCATAGATATTTCGGCTATTACTTTATGATTTTATGAGGTGACTAATCATTTCTTAGTCTGCTGAAGACTTTAAACTTAGCACTTCTTGGGAGGTAACCCAATATTCATGTGACACGGTAATATCTTTCCTTAACTCTTTTACTTCAAATGGTAACAGTTTCTCCTTGTTCATGCTTTTAATTTTATCTTTTAAACATTGAGGACAATGTTAGATTTAAGTTTGGGGGTGGGGTAGAAACTTTTGTTACCTTTTTGTTACAATAAATAAACTCCAGAGCCTAGAAATTTATGCTTATTAAGGATGTCACTAACCAATCTAAGTGGATGGAAGCATTTTGGTTATAGGAGTTGAGGAACCAATCTGATTAGATGGAAACATCTAAAGAGTCTATTCATAAAAGCACAGAGCTCAGGTTTTAGAAATAACATGATAGTTTCACCGATCTCGTTGAGTCCTTTTCACTTCTGTTTTTATTTTGTTTTGTTTTTAAACTATGTTTCTCTAAGTGATTAGGTGGGGCTCACGAATCAAGTTGTTACCAATGCTAGGGTGAAGTAAAGTGATTGAGATACCAAAAAAAAAAAAAAAAAGTGGAAAAAAAGTAAAAAAAAACAAAAATTGAGACCAGACCATTAGACCAACCGGAATAAATTCAATAAAGTCGACCACTGGAACCCTTGTATATGCCAGTTGTGTTGACCTAGAGTTAGGATTATCGACCACTAGTTCCCTTGTATATGCCAGTGTGTTGATATTAGTCAGACTAGTATCTCGGTCCATTAGGATAGGTTCATTTTGGCGGAGGCCTTCAGACAGATATGGGAAACACCATTCACTTAGTATACATCAAAACCATCTATGTTTTTCTCTATATCCATCTTCTTGATCTATCCATGTGATTAGTTTTGACTCCGGGTATTGATGTCCATAGTGCGACTATCTGAGTAGAGCTCTGTGACTTATATATGAATTATAGTATGCTTGAGTGCAAACTCGTGTACAATTAATAATTGGAATTTCGCATCGGGGTACTTCCTCATGTAATCAAAAAGTATGCCAACCAAGGAGATTCTTTAGTGCCTTCCAAGGTTCTGCGTAGATAGTTAGGGTCTGGAGTAAAGGTTTTGTGGGTATACCTCTAGTAAACCATCCCGAGACTATAACTCGGCCACTAGGGCCACCTAGGGGTTTAAAGGCTTATTGCATACGCTAAATGCAATCGACGATGCCTGCGACAGTGAGTTAGGATTTTATTTTGTAGATTTGATTTGCTCAGGACTAGCAAATAATAAGTTTGGGGGTATCTGATGGACGCATTTATGTGTCTATTTTAGCCACAATTCTTTGTAATGTTAGTACTCGATTTTGCGCTTATTTTGGTATTTTATGTCTTTGTAGGTGTTTTTGGAGAAATAAGCTTTTGCGGCGAAATTGGCTCGAAAAGTGGTTTTTGCGCTCGTGGGAGAAAATTACTATACGGACCCCCATTTTGGTTAAGGGGTACCTCAATTACTAAGGGGCAACCCATTTCCGGAGCATCTGTTATTCGTACCCCGAGAATGGATAAGGGGAGGTCATCTCATACCTTTTGAATATTGAAAATTGGCAGGAAAATTGTTGCAGCACATTTCAAAATAGGGTTTGAATTTTTAAGCTTCTGTAGAGAGATTTAATCACGAAAATTTGTTGCATTGAACTACATTGGGATAAACAGGGCTAGTGTAAGTGATTTAACGGGTTAAATTGGGCTGGATATTCATATTCTCGACAAACAGGGGCGTGAACTATTCTCGGCTTTTATGGAAAAAGTTTCAAAGAGATTTAGTCGGAGTTTTTTAGTGATTTGGATTGCTGCGTACCTGTCTCGACAAAACAGGGAGGCTATATGGTTCGTGCACGTAAAAAAGGGAAGATCACCGGACTTTCATCAACACATGGAAAGAGATAACTTATCGGGATTATGGTGATATCTTTGGAAGTTACGTGAACGGAAAGGTACATTCTTCTTATATTTGGTTCTATCGATTTGGAAAGAGTTTTGACAACTCTTGAACGCGTAAATAAGCCAACAGAGAAGAAAAATCACGTGACTTCCATTTGAAAGTTAAAAGAAATATTCTCGGATTTGTTCGGGGATTTAGGGGCTTGTTGAGGGTATAAATACATTGGTTCGAGTCACAAGAAAGGTGTCGAGAGTTTGGGGACCTAAGGGAGGCTGCAGAGGAAAAACAATACGATTTGCAGAGTTGCAGCAGCAGCAGGTGGAGAAGAAGAAGAAGACGAAGAACAGACCTCCAAAGTCTGTCGCAGAGGACTGTGGCAAATCTACTGCAGAACAAAAGTATCATTTAAGGGCAGTCTTATTTCCTCTGTAACAGTCTTATTTATTCAGCGTTTAAAGGCAGACTTTTATTCTGTAACACCTCTTTAGCATTGCGAACTCGTTGCTTTATTAGTTTTCTCTCTTTTAATCAAATTTTGAGATATGAACCGATATTTTGAGCAAGTGATTAATATGATGAGATAAACCCCATCACTGGGACTACGGAGGAAGCCATTTTTCACGCATGTGGTAATTCTATTATTTATTTTATGACTTATTGCATTGATTTTCAATTGATATATGATTTTTATTGAGTGATTGTGATTTCAATTGATGGGTCATGCTTTCTTAAGTGTTTTGATGTCTCTTGCTTTAGATATACAATCACTACTTTCAAAATCTACTTTCGGCATTAAATTAGAGTCAATTACTTGAGCTATGAATGTCTAGAATTATTAGTTGAACCACATGAATATAATAAGAATTGGTGGAATCCTGAGTCCTAGTATCTCTCGATATCGTGACAAACGTGTATTTATTTTCTTTGTTTTTAGTGTTTTCTATTTTTAAGTCTGAAATCGAGTCTTTACAAGTCTGAGTTGAACGAACTTTTACTACCACTTTTTACTACAACTTTCAAAATCACATCAGTAGGCTAGTGTATGTAGCGACTTAATACAGCATGGTGTTCAAATATGGACTAGGTCCCGGAGTTTTTCTGCATTTGCGGTTTCCTCGTTAACAAAATTTTCGGTGTCTGTGTTATTTCTTTTTCGCATTATATTTATTTATATAATTGAAATTTCACAGGTTATGCGTAGTTCAATCAATTGGTAAATCCAACCTTTGGTTATTGATTGAAATTCATTGACACTTGAACATTGGTCTTTGATACCGTTCAAGTTATTTGTCATATCAATCAGGCTCACAGATCTCTATCTGTTCGATTGCATATTATATTGAGAAATTGAGATATAACTCTTGGATATATTTCCTTGATTGAGTCTGTCTGTTTAGTTGATTCTCTTGGAATTATATCTGAGTTAGTCCATACAGATTTCCGAACGAAATATTGGTTGTGGTTGTTAGATCCCCGCCTTTTCAGTTTCACTTATTCGTTTCAAGAACTCTAAATACATATGATGCTAGTTAATCAATCACTTCTCCAACCTTAAATCCAAATAAAGATTTTGTTAGTCTTTGTTTTTTCGGTATTTTCAAATTGAGTTTGGTTTCTCATATTGCATAATAAGGTATAGTAATTCAAAATTCTTATTCATGTTTTAAAGCATCATGGCAGTAGAGACTTCAGATTTATCATGAAGATATCGATCAAAAAAAATAAATCGTCTTTACCGATCATTTTTTTTTTAAATCATTGAGGAAAATAAAGCAGTATATTTAGGGCTACTAAAGGTATCTTAATTTTAACAAGTCCATTTCCTAAAACTTCGACTAATTTTTGTCAACCAAACACTTATATTTTTTACTAAGGAAATAATATCGCGTAATTCAGTTTTGTGGAGTCTAAATACTGGTAATTGAATTATTGGTCTTCAAATTATCTGAACCGAACATGCTTTGAGAGTTTTTTCTTTTTCTGCATCACAAAGGAAAACATGGCCATACTCATATAATTCCCTTGATTTTCGTCCAACGAATCTAATGTAGAATTTATCAAGGATAATATTAAAACCGTTGCTCTTGTATATATTGATGATTAGAGGATAGTCTAAATCTTTGTCGTTATTTGAAATAAGATTCGTATAAAAAATTCTTTTAAGTGCTTTAAGGTGTCCAGAATGTCTGCTTTTCTTCAATATGAAAACTGACTTATCATTGAGATTTAAAATGAAATAATTATATAGCACCCAAAATCTTAATAATATGTCTAGCTTCACCGTTCATATTTCAAGAAATACAACAATTATTAACAAACAAAAAGAAAAAAAGGAAATTTTTATTGTCTTCGCCTTCAAAATTTAGTGAAACAATCATCAAAAATAGAATAATAATAAAAAAAACAAAATGAGTTATTAGTCTCAACTTGAAATAGAACTTGAGATAAAGCTTTCATGCATAAGAAGAAACTTATTAGGAAACAATTCTATGTTTGGAAAAATAAATAAAAATAAAAAATGAAAATATCAGTAACAGATCTATTAATAAGAACAACAAAACTAAGTGGTACTTTTTCATTAAGAGATCAATTGACACCAAGTGTCAAAAAGAACGATAAAGAGAAGACTTCGGATTTTCTATTTCAGTAAATTTTTAATTTTCTCTTAAAAATAACTATGTTATTATTGAGTTATTTCTCATTTTTGGAATTCACTATAGTAAAATCTTGATTTTTTTTTTCTTTCAAATAGGAGTCGAATAAACAACCAATAACAAGGTCGGGAATATGCACCACGATTTTTAAGAGTGAACAAATTTACACTCTAGTTTATATGTCTCTTTCATATATTATTCTAGAAAAATATTATATTTTTATTTTTATTAATTGTGTGTTTAAGACACTGTATTTTAAAAAAAATGTGACAGATTTAGTTAATGTTTTGTTTGCTCCAATTACCTTCAGTTATGGCTGTGTTTTTTGATATAGTAGTATGGTGTCAAGTGCTTAAGGAAATGGTTCCTCAAAGCAAAGTGGAAATATGGATGAGAAAACTTGGGGTATACACAAATGACAGAATAAAAGTACAGAACCATATCAAGAGTCTTCGATACTTAGAAACAAAACACTATATTGAAAAATAGTAAATACATAGTATATTATAAATGCCTTCAGGCACAACATGATACAAATGCACATTTTACAGACATGGTATTTATTCCTAACCATGATGACTAATCTATTATTATTTATCAGTTCAAACAACAAGAAATCCCTAAACATCTCTCTTATGACTTATGAATGAAAAATCCCTAATCAACAATCAATTGTCGTTTGCCTACAACAACATTATGCATGAAAAAGACGCAAAAACAATGGCTAGAGATTCAAGTCAGTCGTTTCATAAGCTTCTCAATTGAAACTCAAACTTGACAATGCGACTTCCTAGATAAAAGAGAGCAACACCACACAAACAAGCAATTGTAAAATTTCAAAAAAATATAATAAAATAACATAATCACTTCAATTGTTCTTTCCAAATCATCATAATGAGGTACAACATGATTCATAATTATAGTAACCACTGCATCTCTTATACCATGATCGAAATAATCCTTAGCAACAAAAACCCTTTTAAGTTGGGGGATAGGTAAAACAATCAAGTCACGACCATCCCCACCACCTCCTCCTCCCCATCTTCCAAAATGTCTTCTTCTTCCAAATCGCCTTCTTCAATTATGATACATATTCGATCTGGATATTTCTAAGTTTCCTTTCAAGTTCAGTAATCTTATCCCTAAATTTTTGACCTTTATCAGCTATTGTGGGTCCAATTTTATTGAAGATGAGCTTTATACTTCTCTATTTCTGCTAGAAGCTTTTGTGATTTTAGATCATAATCACCATTTCCTTCCATCGGCATGGATGAAGAAAGAGGTCTTTTTATGCTGGGTTGGAGAAGTTTAGGTCGAAGTAAGGGGATCTAGGTATCACACATAAGCCAATAGAAGAATCCGCTCCAAATTAATGAAGAGTCACATGATAAATAACACCCATCTAGTGACTTTGTTAAAGTGTCAAAAAAAAAGAGAAATATCGGTTCATCTAATGGCTCTCCAAAAATGGTGGAAAGAAAGTTAAGTGAACAAAGTTGATTAAGTTAGTCTTGAATAAGGTAAGCTTATTCCCAAGAATGTTTAGTTTCATTTGTGTAGAACGATAAAACTTTGAGCTAATGCTAGTTTTTCTTTTTCTTTGTATTTTATAACGACCTACTCTTTGTAAAAATAAAGAGGAATTACAAAGTGGTGTTCTAAATACCTTGATAAATGGGAAATAATGATGATAAAACTAAGTGGTAAATTCGCAGAAAGAGAATGAGAAGAGATAAAAAAAATGGTTTTCTATTGCTAGAACTATTTCTCGAAGAAGCGTAAAACTGAATCATGTTAATTTGTTGAGATTGTAAACCTTTTTTCTTTCGTCTTTTACTCGATAGTATTGTACAAGGCACAAATTAATGAAGGGAAAATAATGAGCCAGCTACAAACTAGTGATATCTGTTGTTACGATCACTAACACTGTTCGATGCAACTTCCTTTGCATCACTTCTTTTCTGAATTTTATCCCAGGCAACATCCAAGTCCTTTACTTCATATTCAACCAGGTTTTGGGTATCGTCGACTCCTTTACGATCTTCCATTATCTTCAACGGCCTGTAACAATCAAATCAAAATTTTAAAAAAACGATTTTCAGAGAAACAAAGTGAAGTTTTGAATAAATGTTTAAAAAAGTTTACCTCTTTTGCTCAGAAAGCTGATAGACACATTTTGTGTCTAAGTTGTCCTCAATTTTTATAGTGTTGAAACTCGATTTTTGTACTAAAATTGTGTTTTAATGTATTTTTAGGTTTTTTTTGGAAATAAACTTTGTTGGAAAATTCGGCTCAAAAAGTTGATGTTGGCACCCGGAGGACTCGTGTTATTCGGACTCTCACTATTGGTTAAGGGGCACTCAATTGATAAGGGTGTTTCTGCTATTTGCACCCCAGCAGTGGTTAAGGGGACACCACCTTCATCCACTTCGTTTGAAACTGTTTTGGCGGGAAAATATTTCACTCACCTCTGAAACTGCTGGAGTGGATTTGACCGAGATTTCTCAGATTTTTGGTTTGAATGTGACTCTTATCAGCATGTTACACCTTATCAGGGCTGGTAACAAGGTTTGTTTCGAGAAAGAAGGAATATAACGTGCGAACATATGAAACAAAGAGGATAATATTCTTGGGGATTTTCTCCGAGTTATTTTTGGAGTTTGGGTGTGCCCTGAGGTGTTCTGCTCACTCTTTCACGTGCATATTTCATGTTTGGATGATCGAAGCTTCCAATAGACGCATGCAGAGATTAAAAAGGGAAATTATTCCCGTATTTTGCAAAGAAATAAAAGAGAAGATTCGGAGCACTTATGAAGATAATTATTTTCATTTAGTCGAGATATTCTGAGGGGCTGTTGGGTATAAAAAGGCTTCACGGGATTTAGACGAGGGGACGGCGAGTTTGGGCAGAGAGCAGAGTGAAGAATCGTCAAGTTATAGGATATTTTTCTGCTGGTGTATAAGTTAAGAACACGAAGAACAAACACTGCCAAAGACTGTCGTTAAAAACCGTGGTTTATTCTTGGTTTTGCAATAGTCTTTGCGGCAACAGTCAAACAGTAATAACAACACTTTTCAACTATCGTTCACTGTAACAGTATATTTGCAGTGACTTACAAGCGTTGCAATTCCTGATTTTCACCATTTTTGTCTCCTTTTCATCATTTGTAAACACTTTGAGCAATGAAATCATACTTTGAGCGTGTTTCCAACATGATGAGTTAAACCCATCCTCTGGGGCGACGGAGGAATCCAAGTTTCACAAATGTGGCAATCCTATTAGTTATTTTACGACTATTTGCTTTGTATTCAATTGATTTATGAGTTTCATTGAATGGTTGTGATTACAATTGATGGGTCATACTTAGCTTAGATGTTTTGATGTCCCATACTTTAGTTTTACATCCATTACTTTCGAAATCTACCTTAAGCAATGAATTAGAGTCAATGAAACTATATCACATGTACTGTTTAGAATTGATATCTGAACCACATGAGTGCGGAAAATTGGTGGAATCCTAGCCCCAGTCTCTCCATAATTTTCACACCACATATTAATTGAGTTTGTTATTTTTATTTATAAAAATTAAGTCTAAAAAATCAACTTTCACAAGTCTTGAACAAAACCATCTTACTACAACATCATTGAAAATACCATCAATTTTTGGCGCCGCCGACGCGGACTTGTCTTTAGGCTAGAGTTTTTAGATTTGTTTTTTTTTTTTTTTTTTTTTGGTTTTTTATTATTTGTTCTATTTTACGTTTTTGGGTATTTGTCTTTTTATTACAGATTCTTGGATTTCGGGGCGAAATAAAAAGGAGTTTCCAAAGCTTTTGGTAACCACTTAAAGATTTTGGAGTCAAATACAAAGCGAAAAGAACAAAGAAAAAAAAATCAAAAAAAAAAAAAAAAGAGAGAGAGAGAGAGAGAATTTTATTAGATTTTGTTTTTAGATTTTAGATTTTTTCTAGCTTTTAGAAATTTTATTAGGATAATCTTTATTTTTGTAATTTTATTTTTATTTTGGACTATACTTTTTGAACTTTTGTACTTTGGACTTGGACATTCTTTTATTTTTAAACCGTACAGAATGGCAGTATATTAAATATTAAACTATTTGCATAGAAGAACGGCAATTACGATATTGCCTCGGCCGCTCGGGTTCGTACATGACATAGGATTTGTGGCCCGAGTCGACTACAACGGTTCTTCGCCCGTCTGGTACGGGAGGTAAGTTTACCGAAACACCCGCGAATCCCCTGTCAGCGGGTATACTGTATTCCTTCGTTTGCATATATGTCGAGGAACCGAATAATTTGCTTTAATTTCCTAGTAAAGGGAAATGCCTGGCCATACAAGATAAGGGTTTGGATTTCATTACCGTTCTCTTCTTGCCCGCCTTAGGAAAACGATACCAAACACTAACCCAAGCTTAAAATACTAACTAGAATGAGACCGATAGGGTAACGAGCTTAATAGGAAAGTCGTTCGAAAAATATTGGTTACTCTTTTAAGCATACTTCGAAGTTCATGATGGTTTCTGTAAGCTGAATGCGCCGCCTTGTAATGCCGGTGAGACCTTGGGTATCAAAGCTCCACCGAGATTCCCTCGTCTCTATTTAGCTTACGTTAACTCAGACTGATTCCACAGGGGTTTGCTTAAATTGTAACGAATTCCCCTTCGAAGGATTATAAGCTAGTCTAGAAACAATCTAAGTGGAGCCATCATGCTTTTTGTTTGCTAGAAATCAATAGGTTTGCTATGGTGGAGTCAGCCTTGTTTGTGTTTGCATAGAAATTCCCTTCCTATTAGGATTTATTTTTCTTCTTTTAGTTTTTCTAGTGTATGCCCGAGTACATTAGAGAGCGTGCTTGGAAAATATACAATCTAGCTCGATTGATTAATGAAAAACCTAGTGGATCTTCTTGTGGAAGCGGGGAGCTCGAAGACTCTTCTTTTGAGAGCCCTGTTTTTGGAAACTTCAATTTTGAGAATTTGTCTCTTCGTGAGGAAAGTACACCTAGTAATTCAGTTGTGCCAGCGATGGCAACTTTGAAAGATTACATGTTCCCAACTAGGTCCACCCGATCCTCGTGCATTAAATTTCCAACCACTACGGCTAATTTCGAGATAAAACCTATTATTCTTCAGATGATCCCTATATTCTCAGGGAAAGATGATGAGAACCCTTATTTTCATATTAGGTACTTTGAGGAAATTTGTTGGACAATTAGAATAAAAGACCTTACTGATGAAGTCTTGAAACTTAAGATGTTTCCCTTTTCCTTAAGAGATAAAGCCATGACTTGGCTTAACAACTTACCATCTGAATACATAGAAACATGGCAGGAACTTATTGCTACTTTCTATTAGAAATTTTACCCTAAGCATAAAACTGCAGCTGTTAGGCAGAAAATTAGCTCTAATATGCAACACGAGGGAGAATCTCTTTATAGGTTTTTAGAGATATTCAATGATCTCCTATCCGAATGTCCTCACCATGGGTTTGAGAAAATGAAACTAGTAGAGATTCTTTATGATGGTTTAGACTATTCGACCAAAGCCATGGTAGAATCTATGTGCATTCTGGTGAGTTCACTAGTAAAAATGTCGATGATGCTTTTACCTTCTTAGGAGTTGTTCTTTGAAAAATCCCAACGGTGGGAACCTTGTGTTCCACCCCCTAAGAGACTCTTGGTCAATAGAAGTAGCACCAATATGGTAGATACAAGCTTCGGGTCAGATGCTAAGTTTGCTGCTTTGTCTAAAAGGTTAGAAGCTTTGGAATTGAAACAACCTAAACATAGGTCTCTTGTTGAACCCGATGAAAGGATTAGAGCCTCTCAAGTCTCTAGTTATGGAGTAGAACCTAATATCTCATTTTGGGAAGGACAGGTTAGTGAAGAACAAGCCCATGCTGTCTATAACAACTCTAGGTATGAAAACCGTCAGAAGTTTGACCCATACTCAGAGACCTATAACCCTGATTGGAGGAACCATCCTAATTTCTCTTGGTCTAAGGGCCAGAATCAAGGCCAGTCTAGTAATTCTCAGCCTCCCATAGGTTTTGGTTATACTAAGAACTCTTCAGGTCAGGCGCATAACCCATCTGAGAATAAAATAACTAGCTTAGAGGAATCTCTTAGTATATTAATAAAGAGCCTGGATATGCTATCACAAAGCCATGAAATGTTAGTAAAGAGCCAGGTTAATTTTCAAGAGGAAACCAAGCAAAATTTTAAGAATAATTCCCAGTCTCCTGCTCCAGTATAAAGTTCAACAATTTAGTTTTATTTCTCCATGTTTCCACAAGTAAATTCTTATCACAAATCAATATGAGAAATCTATCTACAAACATCTAGCAATGTTTTGATTCGATGAACAATTAGCTTCCCATGGAACAAAAGCATGTTATTATACAACATCACTATAAATCTTGTGAATTGATCCTATTATTAAAAACTTTCACAAGGTTAGAAGACTCAAAATCGTGGATGCAAAGTTGCTCTTCCCTACGAGGTTCAGGGTTCACGGATCCAGTTTTTCATACACATTTCCCATCCCTTAGTGTTGATGATTATTGTCATTCCTCATAAAACTAATTTTTCATTTTCTTTTAATAAATTGCCTGATTTTTTTATTTATTTTAAATGGCTATTGGATTTTTGAGCTTTTTTTTTTTTTTTTTTATAAGAATGCAATTTTGAGTTAGGATTGGTGCCTATCACTAAATCGGAACCATGTCTTGAAAACATAAATAAAAGTCATGGATTGTCGTATCTGCTGGTACAGGCTCATATCTTCCATATCGCATCTCTATTTGTTGACACTGAACCAAGATCCCCACTTTATCTATATCCCCGGGTAGTTGATGTACCTATCCACTACTACATATCTTATCTGTCGTATCGTAGTCAGATCGGTCAATACGTACGGATACCGCCTCACACTCTACCAAATATAAATGATATTTACACTGGATAGCGCCCAATGCTCAAAATCTTTTACCGATTTGATTTTTTTTTTTTAAATTGTTACTCATGTAAACACGAATAAATTGGTAATAACAAAATTTCGTACACCTCTATTAATATTTTTTGCAATTGTGTGTTTTATACATTGGAAATATTTGTGAAGAGCAAAATCAGCCATTTACTAGTTATTCAAATTTTTAAAAGTTAACTCGAACTTCGATATCTTTTCACATAATTTTTATGACTAGTGGAAAGAATGAATTATGCTTTTATTGTTCTCGGGTTCCGATGAATATAATAGTATGGCCGTGCTTTTCTTTTCACATATTTTAATTATTGTTTTTGTGCTACCCATATTTTGAAGAATTATGAATTGTGAACATGCAACAATGTCAATGCTTTGGCTCCGGGTACTAATTGTTTTTTGAATAATGATATTACGACGTTCAGGGGGATTTCCTAGGTTATTGTCCGACATTTGAAAATATTGGAGTAAAATGAGCCAAGATGAATAAATTTGACGACTTTAAGATATATTGTGCTCCAACGAAGGTTGTGTGTTACATTAAATGTTTGATGTAATTGTTTCTAAGATATTAGCTTGTCGACCAAAGCTTCGATTTTTTTTTTTAATTGTCAGTCTGTTATTCTTGGAGGTCTGATTTTATGCCCATTCCATTTTCTATTTTTTTCTTTTTTCAATTAATACATCTCCCACTCAGGATTCTTCCTTAAAATGTCGGTTTCAATTTTGGGTTAGAGTTGGAAAATATTTTTAAACATGGAGGAAAATATTTTTAAACATGTTAAGTCACACATAAAAGGAATGCTCACTACTTATTGAACGATCATATTAAATTGTTAGTGAAAAATTTCTTAAAATTTTTCATAATTATATCTAAAAGTTCAAAAGTATGAACTTACAAGCCGTAATTCTCTCGAAGTTACCCCCTGTAACAGTAACATGGGTTTACTTAACAAATACTTTTCTAGATTTCAATAGAGTTAACAAGAGCCATGAAAGGTAACGACTTTCTACAGAGTTGGGAAGTACCTGCAGAGTTATACAGAGTTCACCTAATGTCTTGTAGAGATTCATAGAGTCCTAAAAAGTTGTGAAAACAAAATTTCTAGAAAATTACATAACAAACTAAACATGGCAAATGCATTATTTAAATTTATCTAATCATTAAAATAAATCCAACTAATAAATCAAAAAATAATACTGAAACGTCTTTGTTTTCTTCAAAACATCTCATTGATGCGGAGCCATCTCCATCAGCCTCAATCATTGTTCGTTTCTTTGAGCTGGTTTGCTCACTTGAGGAATTACTATTTGTATCGACAGTCCGAAAGGGAGACTGGGGTGATCCAGTTGACTCTCTTGGAGGGACATATGCATCAGGCAAGTAAAGATTATCCTCAGGCTCGGACTCAAAATCACCAGCCATAGTGCGTCGTGCTACAAGCGTTTGAACTACAATAAAACTTCTTTAAAATAATAGCTTTGGGACCGAAAAAAATTAACGAGAAGAAATTTAACATGTGCAAGCTTAATTGAGACTAATTTTTTTTATTATATTAGAGAGATTATTATTTTAATGAGTATTATTTTAAGAAAGTTTTACTGTATTGATTCCTGAATGTTATGCAGTCTTGACCACTAGAGGCCCGCAAGTAGTTCATTCAAAGTAAGAGGCCCGTAAGATTCATTGGCCCGAAAGGGCACCAGAGTCGTGCCAAAAAACATTTCTGGTCGCCCGTTATATGTTCGGTCCAAGTTTTCTTCTAAAATACTTGGGAAAGTGATATCTCAGAAAAAGAGAGAGAAAACTGGAGGAAGAGCGAAAGAGGGTTTTAAGTTTGGATCAAAAAATGGTAGAAATTCATGATAAATCTCCATCTACAGATAAAGGTAAGCTTAATCCATTTAATTTCTTACTCATCTACTCTTTAATCATATCTAATTTTGTTCTTACTAGATTCATTTCTAGGTTTTACAAAATGAAGAATTGAATTTTTTTTTTTTTTTTTGGAATTCAGAGACATTATTAGTTAACTACATTGTTACTGGAAGTAATGGAACTGATCATGATGTTGACATTCCATCAAAGGGGAGGGTTTTTGATGATGATGATGAGATCTACAATTTCTACAAAGAATATGCTAAGAAAATTGGGTTTCCTGTACACAGAAGGGCAAGAAAGAGAAATGATGATGGGTTTTTAAGATGTGTATCTTTTGGATGCGCAAGAGGAGGTAAACATCGAAGGAAAGTTGTAAACCCGAGAGGGAGTATGGAAACTGGATGTGGGGCTTATATTACATGTCGAAGGCGGCAAGGAGATGGGAAATGGGTTATGTCAGTAGTTAGTTTAGAGCATAATCATAAGTGTAACCCGGAGGATGTTAAGCTTTATAAGTGTTTTGAACCAGTTTGTAGTAGTGGGAAAAAACAAAGGCAAATTGATCTTAATGATGGAGGGTCGATTGGGAAGAAGAAGGCGAAGACAGCAGTTCAGAATGATGGTGTAGGTTGTGCGGAAATGGGTGCTGAGCGAAATGCAGTTGGTGAAAGGAAGGCGTCTACGGATTGGCAAGGGGAGATGTGGAAGCACTTTTGAAATTTTTTGCGAAGATGAATGGTGAAAACGCGGGGTTCTATTGGCAAGCTGAATTTGATGAGGGAAATTACTTGAAGAATGTTTTTTGGGCAGATGGTATGAGTAGAGCAGCTTATAAAGAGTTTGGCGATGTAGTTAGCTTTGATACGACATATTTGGTAGATAAGTATGATATGCCGTTGGTTGCCTTTGTTGGTGTTAATCATCACGGACAGACGATTTTACTTGGTTGTGGGTTGGTTTCGAGTGAAGATACCGAAGCATTTGTATGGTTGTTTACTGAGTGGTTGATGTGTATGTCGGGAAAATCTCCCAAAGCAATAATAACAGACCAAGCAAAGGCGATTCAAAATGCCATAGAAATTGTATTTCCTCAAACTAGGCACAGATGGTGTTTATGGAATGTCATGAGAAAACTTCCTGACAAATTTGGTAAACACGACAGATGTTTGGATATTACTTCTGATATGAAAGCTGCAGTGTATGATACACAATCTTCAGATGAGTTTGAGCAGTTGTGGCATTGGAAGTTGGTCGAGTATGGCTTGCAAGACAACCAATGGTTGAAGGATTTGTTTGAAGAAAGGAGTCGCTGGGTACCATGTTATCTGAAAGACACGTTTTGGGCAGGAATGTCAACTACTCAAAGAAATGAAGGAAGTAATATGTTTTTTGATGGGCATATGAATGCAAGGTCTTCAATTAAACAGTTTGCGGAGCAGTACGAAGTTGTGTTAAGGAAGAAGGTGGAAAAGGAAAAGCTAGCGGATGATATGTCGTCTCAGAAAACTATTCCCTTAGTAACTACTTACCCTATGGAGAAACAGATTCAAAAAAGGTACACTAACTCAAAGTTTAAAGAATTTCAAGTTGAGTTACTAGCAATGTTGTATTGTAACTTCACCAAGATTGAAAAAACACCTACCCATATGATCTACAACATCCAAGAAGACGTATATATTGAGGATTTCTGTAAAAAGATGACTTTTCATGTGACCTATAATGCAGAAGAATGTGAGGTTCATTGTACTTGTCAAAAGTTTACATTTGATGGAATTCAATGCAGGCATGCTCTAAGTGTTTTGTGTCATAATGGTGTAAGAAAACTCCCAGATAAGTACATCTTGAGATGGTGGCGGAAAGATGTGATCAGAGCTCATACAAGGGTTAAAGTGGGGTTCAGTTGTTGGACTAACGATGATGCGACTAAGCGTTACCATGATTTGTGTACTAAATTTGCTGAGCTTGCTGCTTTGGCAGCAAATGATGAGACTCTTTATCGGGATATTGTCAACTGGTTGGACTGTAAAAAGAAGGAACTGCAACAGACAGTTATCAAAGCTAAGTAAAGCAAAAAACTCAATGGTGAACAACTTGGAAGAAAATGTAGAGGAGATGGTAGATAAAGATGGTGCAAGTGAAGAAGGTGATAAAATGTAGAGGTGTTGTTTTCATCAATTCAAAACTTGATATAAAGGTAGACAAACGGTATCAAGTGTTGGAGCGTAAACTGGAAAGGGGTTTTGTTTTGTTTTGGATTGTGGTGGTGGGGATGGGATCGAGAAACCTTGTCCTTCAATGTCATAATGGCTTCTTCTCAGACAAGGAATACTTGTACTTGTATGGGGTTTCCTCCATTGAGCAGTGGAAGGTCAAAACATGCATTCATCAGTAACTTTGCGTGGGAGGCTATGCGAGAGAAAAAGACTGGTAAGCATTAGTTGCAGACAACGGTGATGTATGGCCACTTTGCTGCTGGTTTCACTTTTAATTCTGTTCGTGCTTATCAATTAGAATTAACAAAGATTATGTTTGGTTTAACTGAAGTGAATTTGGCAATTAGCTTAGTGTATATTCATTAGTAAATAGTAATATGATCTTAGTGAAAATAGATTTAGTAACAACTGTACTTTCTTCAATTTTCAGTTTAAGTTAGTGTTAGTGTAGTTTTCAAGATTTGGTTAAGACTTTATGGAACCCGAAGCTAATTGTGGCGTATGAGATAAACTGATAAGAATTTTGATCCCAAATCTAGGCCTGGAAGCAAGGAATCACTCCCAGTTGGCTTAACTTTGAACTACTTTAATACGATCTTTCTTAAGCTTTATAAATTACAGCAGGTGTAATTCTGTATAACCTGCTGCGAAAGATCAGCAATTCTTCTGCATTTTGTCACCTGTTACTTTTCTGCGATGACATTGTATTTGCTTGGCGAATTCTATATGTTCAAACTCCTCATTCGAAATACATCAGTAGAATCATATATTTCATTCTTGCCTTGTGAAAATAAGGTTGTCATTCTACTTTCATCCTTCGTACACATCACTCACTCTATAGATTATTTACTGTGTTACATGTAAGTAAGCAAGAATTTGTACTCTATTAGTCGTGGAATAGATAATACTTCCAAAGCCTTAGTTAGTTGTGCTTTGTGAAAAGTGTAAACAGATAAGATTTCACTTGAGAAGTACCTAGAACCATTTTTCAGATCTCAAAACAAATACTGTTTAGGTTATACCTTCGATTCATTTGTTGGACTGAATATGACGAGTATTTTTATTCACAAATAGGGAACTGGAATTCTATTGGATGGGCTTTTTGTAACAGGAACTTGTTCTACTTTGTCAAATGCAAGTAATTATACTTCTGCATGTGGTATCATCAGTTTTTAATTCCTCGATAGTGGCTTATGCTTTCAGCCAGCATATCTTCCAATATTGTACTACTATTGCTTCTACTTTCTTTATTGAAGTATGTTGGGGTGCAAAGCATTTGAAATAGGCTTGGTTGGCTAGCATACAAGTGTTAATTAGACGAAATTACTGGTAGTGGTGGACCCAGTATAGGCCATTGGGTGGCATTTGCCCCACCTCCTTGGCCTATCCTGGCTCCGCCACTGCTTGTAATTTCATCGAATTCACACATATGGATTTAGTAGGTATTTCCTCTTTGGGCAATGTATCGAAATGGGGTCTTGTTCTGAATTTTTGAGCCCCCTAGGGTGCCCATGTTGGTGCTAGCAAGTCAGTGCGGTGGCCACATGGAGGCCTTAATCCTTGGGATTGATTGATGAGCCTCTTGGAGCGAAATTCATGATCCAAGGTCGGATAGGGCATGTGTGCTCACTGCAGTTTGGTAGTGTTTGCACCACCCCCTAGTATACTAGCATTTTCCTTATGAATTGGGCATGGTTTAGTTCATTTCAACTCAACAGCAGATTTAGTGGTGTCATTGTACTGGGAACAGATTGATTTGTTAGATTTGTTCGTTTTCGTATAAAAGTATTAGAGAAGTTCCTCTTGGTTATATGTTTGACGAATTATATATGTTGGGATACCTCCAAGAAGGATAACCTACCATAGTTTTGAATATGCATTGTTTCCTTTAATCAAGTATTATTGACATCAATGGCACTTGAAACGAAATATGGTTGACCTATCGTTCGATAACAGAGTCAGGGTGATGTTTGCACTTCCCATGTCCTGAATCTGACGTTTAATGAAGGCATGTTAACAAAGACACAAATTATTTTTTCTTCATTTGATGAACTTTATAATATGGCTCTCATTTCTGCTGCTCAATGTTGAAAAACTAAAAGAAAGTTATAATTTTTGCGACTGAATGCTAGTGTGTTTGTGTTGTGACTTATTGTGAAAACTTTATATCCTTTTTTTTCTTTCTTTTTTTACTGGAGGGAAAGTTCCAGTTTAACCGGTTATAGCTGTTTTTTGCAATGCGAGGTCAGAACCCCATTTATGCTTCATTGAATGTGCAGCTACATTTTGATGTCGGTCATGCATTTTTAAAAATGTCTGCTATATTTTTATCTGGTAGAGGTGCTTAAAGAATGCGTACAATTTATACATACTTTAATGGCAGTCAACCAAAGCATTACAGGGCCGCTTCCAGTCTAGTAAATGCGACACCGTTTAAGCTTATGCTCTAAGCGGTGTGGTCGGGTGGAGGTAAGATTGTTAATGGACCTGTTATTGTTTGTGATAATAGTCGAAAGTCTTGAGCAAATTTTTATTTGAAATCTGACAGGACTATTTTTTAAATACACTGTGATTCATTCAGACGGATAAACTTTCGCTTGAAAAGTACCTAAAAACCATGTTTCAGATCACAAAACAGACATTTTCTAGGTTATATCTAGTCTTATAATCATGATTCATTTTTTGGACTGAATACATATGAGGTTTTTCATTGACAAATAATGAATTGCAGTTCTAATGGTGGGCTGTTTGTAACGGGATCTGGTTCCCCTGTGTCAATTTAACTGATTACTTCTGTTAGTGGCTCATACCTTAACAGATATACCTCCCAACATTTAACTGCCACTAGTTTCTTTTTCAAAGTCAATGTTGTTGAGCATTATAAAGAACTTAGTGGTATCTGCTGCATTCTGCGCCTTTACTGTATATTTTTTTATCCATGAGCGAAATTATGCAGGTCTGTATACACTAAATTGCTTGCCATTGAGTTTTTTTTTTCCCAGAGATTAGATAGTTTCACTGGAATTGGATGCGAGAATGCAATTGAATCTTCTGTCCTACCTTTCTTAAGCTTATTTCCCATTTAGGAAATGGAGGGATCTGGGTGCATTTTTAGTTTTACCTTGGAAATGTCAAATTGCACCGCTGATTTTCAAACGTGATGATGGCCTGGCTACATTCGGCCAGAGATTATAAGCCTCTTGAACAAGTAATTTTTCACAATACTTCATTCTTATCTCATTACTGTAGGTCACCTGGGTCGTTGCTGTGCTCTGTATATGTGATGTAATTTAGTTACTTCTTTGCATTGTCAATACAAAAATCTTGCATGAGTTTCAGCTATCGAGTGGCATATCTATCCATTTTATTTTACTTTTTTTGCACTAATTAATAAAATGATCTGCAAACTGTTTTTAGTAATTTACTGGATATGAGAACCCTCTCTGGATGGTTTGACTATTTTCTTGCCGTGTCAATTCTGAGGTGCTGCCTGAGCTTCAGTTGTCACGAACATATGCATCCATCTTATTTACTTTTCATGCAGTGTATAGGACTGTTCTGTTTAGTTAATTTTCAAATATCCAGAACTGATTCAAATGACTATTATACCGAGAGTCTAAAAAAGAAAAAAAACAGATGTAGAAAAACCACCAGCTTATTTTTATGTCCATCTGTTGGTATGCTTTGTTATCAGAAGTCAGAACCTATTGGATTTGTTCACGGAGGTTATTTCTTTGAAATTTAGTTAACAAGTTTCTGAAGGGCTTGAATCCTTAATCCTTGTACTGTTTTATATATCCTTTATTCCAGTACTTGAATCCTTAATCTTTCTACTGTTAAATATATCCTTTATCTAGTTTCTGATTGGTACTTAATACAGGACACACTACATGAGTAACGATGTTAGCTGTGGGCAGTGTTCTCAGGTCGTACAAGTGCTTTGTTGACACTTGACAATACAGGCCGTCATTTCGGAACTGGCTTCCTTGCATTTATGGTATGAGAGGTTTGAAGCTGCTATCTCCACAATATTTGGTAGGGATAAATCTAGGATTTGCAAAATAGAATAGTTGAAGGAAACCATACAAGTTGCTGAAGATGTGAAGATGGTTGCTGTCAGAGAGTATGAAATAATCAAAGGTAATATGAGTTAATTTTCTCTGATGCTGTTATAAATTATGCTGACTTTAATAACTGTATTACTGTTATACTACTTGTTGTAGTATCAATAACTTAAGCCTTTAAGTTACTGTTAAAAACATCATCCCAAGAAGATGAACCCATTTAAGAAAGAAAACAAAGTTAATTGTAGTCGTAAACATTATTAACTGTCTAACTGGTTGTCAAGGTGATCCAATAGTGGGTGCAAAGTATTAAAGGATTATGCTGAGTCGGGTGTTTCCATAATTATACTGGTGAGGTTTGAAGATACTAGTTGGATATATTGTACATTCTTATCCATATATGCTATAATTTTGAGCCAAATATCCCCCTTTCTCCACTGTCTAACCCTTGCTTGGTTTCATTTTCGTCTTAGAAGTTTGACTACATTGAAATAAGCTGCGTAGGATCCCTAATTTCCTCTCATACAAATGCAGATGAATTTTGAGAGAAGCTTCAGAAGATGGCTGGTGTGATGTGCATTGGTGGAAAAGGAAGCGTTAGAAGGTCACTGAATTCTTCTTTTGTTTTCCTTTCTCCCAGTTCAGAGTTACGGTTATTGTTTAGTAACAACTGTACTTTCTCCAATTTCAGTTTAAGTTCTTGTTAGGGTAGTTTTCAAGAGTTGTTTAGACGTTATGGAACCTGAAGCTAGTTGTGGCATATGAGATAAGCTGACAAGAACTCTTGATGAGAAATCTAGGTTAGGAACCAAGAAATCGCTCTTAGTTGGCTTAACTTTTTATTTACTTTGAAACGTGTTTATGAATTACAACCACTCTCCATCTCCAGCAGCTGTATAGTCTGCTGTGAAAAATCAGTAATTCTGCATTATTGTCACCTGCTACTTTTCTGCGATGACATTGTATTTGTTCGGCTAATTCTATATCTTCGAAATACAACAGTAGAATCTTATATTTCGTTTCTGCAGTTCGAAATAAAATTTTGATTCCACTCTATAGATTATTCACCTAGTTTTATGTAAGTAAGCTAGATAATATTCCGAAGCCGTAGTTAGTTGTGCTCTGTGAATTATGTAAAAAGATATAGTTTCACGTAAGAAGTTCTTAGGAACCATGTGTTCAGGTCACAAAACAAGCAGTGTCTAGGTTATTCTTTTCATTCATCTTTTGGAGTGGATACGACAAGTTTTAATTCAGTTCGATGGGCTTTTAGTAACGGGATTTTGTTCTACTTTATCAATGTAAGTAATTATACTTCTGCATGTCGTATCATCAGTTTTTGAGTCCTTGTCAGTGGCTTAAACTTACAACCAACGTATTTTTCGATATTGTACTACTACTGCTTCTAGTTTCTTTATCGAAGTATGTTGGGGTGTGAAGCATTCTAAATAGGCTTTGTTGTACAAATGTTAAATAACGAAATAACTGGCAGTATGGACCCAGCATAGGCTATTGGGAGGCAATTGCCCCACCTCCATGCCTATCCTGGCTCCATCACTGCTTGTAATTTCATTGAATTCACACCTATGGATCTAATAGGTATTGAAATGTGGTCTTCTTCTGATTTTTTGAGCTTGCTAGAGTGCCCACATGGAGGCCCTAATCCTTGGGATTGATTGATGAACCCTTTCGATTGACTTCATGATCCAAGGTTGGATAGGGCATCTATGCCCACTGCTATGTTTTAGTGTTAGCACCACCCACTAGTTTTCTAGCCTTTTCCTTATGAATTGGGTATGGTCTAGTTCGTCACAAGTCACAGCAGATACAATGAAGTTTCTGTGCACAGAAGGGATAGATTTGAATGGTTCACTTAGAGAAGTTGGATGTCATGTCTCGCTGAGATTAATTTCCTACTACTCAACTATGGGTAGAGATTGAAAGAAGTGACGAGATGCCTGCACAAACTGTAGGATGAGATTGAATGAGGTGACAACACACTTGTGTCTCGCCAAAAGAAAACACTTGAATGTCCTGCTACTCTACTTTAAACAAAACGAAAATGGTTTGGTGATATACACAAGTGTCTCGTCATTTCTTTCAATCTCATCCTACAGCTTTTGCAAGCGTCTCGTCGCTTCTTTCAATCTCTTGCTACAGTTTAGTAGGAATGTAATCAGACTGTCATTAATGAAGGTCAAACAAATAATAAAACTGAGGGAGACATCGTATCTCGCTCAGATGGAATGAGACATATTAAAGTAGTGTAGCGAAATATCCTCGCTTGAAGTGTTTTCTTTGGCGAATTGCGAGACACAATATCGCGCCTATGTTTTTTTTCCCCCGCAGAATGTCTGCGCAACAGAGGAGATAAGACTGGGAAAACACCTTTTTCGCCACGGTTTTAGGTCAAATCATTCCCTACAATTCTAGATTAAAACTTAGTGTTAGTTATTAACATCAATGGCACTTGAAAACAAATGCTGAATCTAGACCTTATTTTCAATAACAGAGTGATGCGTGTTTCCGTGCTTCCAAAATCCTGAATATAACATTCGATAAAGGCACCGTAAAGAAGACTTCGTTATTTATACTTCTTCTGATCAACTTTCTGACATGACTGGACATAAGTACTTTTGTCTTGGGACTTTTTGTCAAAACTTTATTTTCTTATGATAATTTTTCTGCTGGGGGAGGTTTCAATTAATCTGATTACAACTGTTTTCTGCAATGTGAGATCAAAACCCCATGTATGCTTTATTGGTGTGCGCCTATATTTTGATGTTGGTCATGCTATTGGAAAAATGACTGCTATATTCGTATCAGATAGAGGTGCTTATAGAATTCATACATTTTATAATTTATACAGATTCTAACTAGAGTGTTACAGGGCCCGCTTCCAGGCTAGCAAATGCTACGTCTGCTTCAGCTTATGCTCTTTTCCGGGCGGTCTAGAAGGTAAGATTGTTTATGAACCTGTTACCTTGTGTGCTAAAATTTGAAAGTCTTGAAATTTTTTTTGTATAAATCTGACAGGATTCTTTTTAACTCAATTATGATGCATTAAGACGGGTGAACTTTCACTTGAGAAGTACCTAAAAACAATGTTTTCAGATCACAAAACAGACATTGTGTATGTAACTCTTGATCACAAAACAGACATTGTTACGAATTTGACCTAATAATTGGAACGTAAGCTACGTAAGTGATTGTACTGGGAATATTATATCATCAGTTTCCAAGTCCTTGTCAGTGGCTTATACCTTCAACCAACATACCTCCTGCTCCCAAGACTATACTGCCACTAGTTTATTTCTCGAAATCAATGTTGTTAACATTGAAAACTTGCATAAGAATTGTAAACCAGTTGGATCTGCAAATAAACTGAAATCTATAATCATTGTGTGAAAAATGGGTTTAATGAAAGTCACTATTATTGCGAAATTTGACCTTCATTACGAATTTTCATATAATGGTTGCAGGTAATATACAGAATTGGGAGTTACAAGAGATGGAACTATTTCTGCAGTTTTGCCATATAACAAGGGATCTGCTGTGCGCTATCCAGTTATCCATCTTCAGTTTCTTGGGCTAAGAGGAACTAAGGTACTACTAAATTCTCACATGAAAAGAAAAGGAGAAATTTTATATTTGATTGAAGTTAGATGACTTAAAATTTTATTTGCGATCTTATTTCATATTTGTAGTTTGTTGGGACGCCAATTTTCCAGTAGTATTGGGCAAATCCTCATGCAAAGCGTGTTTGATTGTCAATTTTGTCCTCGTTTATAACTTCTGAGCATTTTTATATCAATTCCTCGCATAGCCAAAATTGGGGCCCCTTTGAAGTTTTCTGTGGAGTTTGTGTCAAAGAAAAACTCGTTGCAAGTTATCATTCATGAGAAATTAGTAACTTATAAAATGACATGTATGATGTATTAGAGTGTTGGGCACACTTATAACCTATTGTTCCTCTTTTAGATAAGCTGTTTTTATGTGTACGTTTTTTTGCATGTTTTTGTAATTTTTTTTTTCATCTTTTAAGCTCTTGTTTATATCCTCTGAAACAAAGTGTTAAACCTTATAATTAGTTGGTGATATCTGCATTCTGTGCCTGCACTATACATGTTTTTTTATCCATGGGTGAAATTATGCAGGTTTTTATTACATGAAATTCCACGCCATTGAGATAAACATTTCTCTGGAGATTAGATAATTCCATTGGGAATGGTTAGATCTTCTGTCCTGCCTTTCTTTAGCTTATTAACACCATGGTAATTTGTCCCTTTTAGGAAATGGAGGGATCTGTGTGCATTTAGACTTTTCCCTTGGAAATGTGAAACTGGACTGAAGATTTTCAAACTTGATGATGGCTACATTCAACCAGAGAATAAAAGCCTCTCGAACCAGTAAGTTTTTCACTGTACTCCTTGTCTCATTACTGTAGATCATCATCGGGGTCGTTTGTGTGTTCTGTATTTTTGATGTAGTTAAATTACTTTCTTGCGATGTCAATACAAAAATCTTGCATGAGTTTCAGTTGTCAAGTGGCATATGCATCCAATTTATTTATCTTCTTGCACTAATATGATAAAAAAAATAATCTGCAAACTGCTTTGAGTAAGTCACTGACTCACTCTCACTGGATAGGAGAACCCTCATGGTTCGACTACTTTTTTGCTGTGTCAGTGCAGAAGTGCTGTCTGAGCTTCAGTTATCACACCACATATGCATCCATTTATTTACTTTTTTGTGCAAGTGTTTAGGATAAATCCAGTTTAATTGATATTATCCAGAACTCAGTCAACTGAC
This sequence comes from Papaver armeniacum, assembly GCA_023531295.1. NCBI lineage: Eukaryota > Viridiplantae > Streptophyta > Magnoliopsida > Ranunculales > Papaveraceae > Papaver > Papaver armeniacum. The sequence goes on from JAJJWW010012741.1 coordinate 149,776, forward strand.
TATACCAGTAGTCGAGAAAAAACAGCTATCGAAAAACCAGCAGCTTATTTCTATGACTATCTAATTCCCCAAAAAGTTGGTCCATGCTTTATAATTAGAAGTCAGAACCTACGGATGTGTTCACTGAGATAACTTCTGTGAAATTGTACTCAACAAATTTCAGGACTTAAAGAAGATTTTGTATATATAATGCCGAAGACGTATATATTGAGGATTTTCATAAGAAGATGACTTTTCATGTTACATATCATGCAGAAGAATGTACTGTTCATTGTACTTGTCAAATGTAAATTATTGTACTTGTCAAATTTACATTTGATGGAATTCAATGTCAGCATTGTTTTGTGTCATAACAGTGGAAGAAAGTTCCCAGATAAGTGCATCTTGAAATAGTGGCGGAAAGACGTGACAAGAGCTCACACAAAGGTTAAAGCGGGTTTCAGTTGTTGGACTAACAATGATGCGACTAAGCGTTACCGTAATTTGTGCGCTAAATTTGCTGAGCTTGCTGCTCTGGTAGCAAATGACGGTATCGATAGCTGGTTGTATTGTAAAAACAGGAACTGCAACATGGAATCAGAAGGTAATAAAATGTAGAGATGTTGCACTTTCAATTCCCTTTGTGCTTAACTACTGTACTTTCTTCGGTTTCAGTTTCAGTTCAAGTTCTTGTTTAGGTAGTTTTATTGAACCTGAATTTAGTTGTGGCATATGAGATAAACTGCCGGGCAATTGCCCTGCCTATAAACCAAATGCTTTTTCAAAACCAACAAAAATAAAAATGAGTAGTATAAACTTTTGTCGGTTACAGGTGACCGGCGGTTAAGAAAAGTTGCCGGTTTTCAATAACCGACAATACCAAACCAGTCACAACAACTATCATTTCAACCGTTGGTTTTTCATTTGGTTTGATGATCCACCAAGATAAATGGTTTGGTTCAGTACGGTGAATGTTTAGCCCTGTTGATGGCTGGGCGTTTTAGTCCACCGTAGGAAAATCAAAGATAATATTGTGGGTTCATTTCCCAATTTGGTAATCAAAAGAGTATCTTTTAGATTACCGGATATTAGAACAGATTGAGAACCATCTCATGCTCCCTCCCTTGGAGGAGACAAGGGTTAGAACCCTGAATCTTGTAATTGCTATTAGTATTTAGGGGCCACAACTAACCATTGTACTAACCATAAAAAAAGATATTAGAACAGATTTTTTTTACTCGTCCATCACACCCACAATTAAAATTTTAAGGGTTATTTGATCATTTGTGTTTTCCGTATCCGTTTCATTAAATATCCAATAAAATATCAGTATCAAATATTCCCTCCGTCCTAAATTATTAGTCCGCTTTGACTAAGTCAAGATATTAAGGAGACCGGAGGAGTGTACAAAACTACCCCTATTAAATGATATATTATAATCACAATTAAAAGGAACATATGGAGTATGTAAGAAAAATACATTGGTAATTATACTCCCTCCGTCCATTTTTAAGAGTCCGTTTTGACTTTGTCAAGATCTAAGGAAATCTATAAAATGTCATGATTATCCCTTGACTAGCCTATTTAATATTACGTTATTACCAAAATTAAAATTATTAGCATTGAAAATTCTAATTTGGATAATATTATTGTTTTAGAAAATATTGTAAAAAAATAAAAGCAAACTTATACTCCAAAATTTAAGAATTTTTTATTTCCTCCATTTGATTTTGGTTTCCCTCACTAAAACTTTGGAGCCTTTGGAATTTTAATTTGAGAGGGAAAAAATTTAAAATTGTAGATTATTTCCTCTTTAGATATACTCTAGTACTCTACCATGAATTTGAGATTTTGTCATAAATATTTTTGATTCTTTGCCATTTAAGAATAAATAGAAGTATTAGGAATTTTGTAATTACCCATAAATGTTTTTATTTAAAAAAGGAATGGCAATTAATATAAAAAAATATTGAAAGGATTTTTTCCTTTTATATGGTGATGATATTTATGATTTTGATTTAAGTTTATGTTAAAAATGATTATATGATTATAAAAAAGAAGGATATATTTGATAGTTTAAGAGAAAAATATGTCTATAAACAGAGCGCACACATAAAAATGGACAAACCAAAGTAGAAATTATGACAGATAAAAATGGACAGAGGGAGTAATATTTATAGAAATATTTAAATAGAAGATAAAAATACAAATCTTTATGGATTGATTTAATAGATTTGTTTCCTATCGAAGAAGATGTCATTTAATATTTAGATTGGTGATGTCTAAAATAATTTTATAATTGTAAAAGTTTGAAGGATATATTTGAGAGTTTGACTAAAACGTATAGTATTTTAGGACAGACGAAAATACAATAGAGGACAGAAATTTTGGACAGAGGGAGTACCAATTATCTGAAATTTCCGGTAGTATTCCGAAAATTCAAACCGATTAGGATGGAAATCAAATATTCGTTTATCCATTGACAGATCTATTTTAATTGTCAAGACCCGTACAGGTGAAAGAATACGAGAAGAACTTAGTTATTGTAGTCGTAGAATCTCTTATATGTTCATCTAAACAAGCACAAATAAACTAATGGATAACAGCGATATGAATACTCAGAAATAAAGTTCATTTATTTATTTTATTTTATTTCCATGAGATACTCGTTTGTAAAATCAACACCATTCGCCAACAGCAAGCGATATGAATCTGCATGCATATATATATATATATATATATAAGCAGTCAGTGATCACTTTGGCCAGGGATACACCAAAACGGGAACGTCGCTATCATGATTATTTTGATAGATACCATCTCTGCGAACAGAATAATGGCAGTCGTTACTGCACTGAGACCAGTCTCTTTTTGCTATGTAAATAGCATAACTACCTTCAGTGTATTTTCCATCTACATCAGTCCACCACATTTTACACCAGTATAGTGTCGTACGCCAGAAATTTATCCTGAACGTCCAAACGAATTCATCACCGTATGCTATCCTGTGGTGTCCGAAATCTGTGTCCTTGGATTTGCACCAAGCATTTAGCTCGACTCCTTGTGCTATATCATTCTTTATGGATGCATGGATGGGATCCCAAACGGTATGTTTAGATGAACACTCACTCACCATCACTGCAAATATCACAATTGAGACTAGTGACACACGTCTCAGCATCCTGCTGCTAGTAGTTATCATCATCATCATCATACTTTATCAGATTCAGAAAAACTTTTGAATGAGTTCCCTGTACATGGGATGGGGGCCTTTAAATAGGAAAATGGTTTTCTCCCTCTCATCTCATCTCTATCCACAGAATTGTTGCCTGTATCCACATTCAACGCTAATTAAGGTGATAATTCTTACAAGTTACTACAGTATATTGCATGCCTTCAATTCTTTCCTTTCTTTCCTTTCTTTCCCCTTTTTTTTTTCCCTTTTTTAATTTGTAATGTCGTCATTCAAATTGGTGATTTCATAAAAGGAAAGATCTGATTTTTGGGGATTTCATCTTACCATAAAGAATACGTTTAAATAAAGGGAATAAATTGGTGCTACATGTCAGCATATAATTGGAGGGACACGAGGGTATATACAAGAAGGGGACAGGGGATCTGCACCCCATTTATCAATTCAAAATGTTAAATGAAGATTCTTGATGTGCATGCCATAAATTCGAAATGAAGATTCGTTTATTTTTTCTTTCTTTGGTTAGTAATAAATTTATCTGCTGCTGGTAGAGGTGTCTTAGCCAAAACTGTAATTGAAACGATTCCCAATTACCAAATGAACTGTTTTAGAATTCCAAAATACACGTTAAAGAAAATTTCTGCCCTTCAGAGAGATTTTTTCTGGGGGGAAAAGGATGTCAAATCTAAGGGATTATACCTGAAAGGTTGCCGTCCAATTTGTAAAACCAAGTCAGAAGGGGGTTTAGGTCTGAGAAACATTGAAATAATGAATGAGGCCATGATAACTAGGATAAGGTGGAGACTGGTGTCCTACCCTGAGTCTTTGTGGGAAACCATATTTAAACTAAAATACCTTTCAAATGGTGATATTCTTGATAAAAATGTTAAAACAAAAGTGACTGACTCTTGGTTGTGGAAAGGAATTGAAAAAAGTTCTCAAAATCTTAGGAAATATAGATTTTGGGAAGTTAATAATAGAAAGGATATTGATATCCTAATCTCCATAATATAGGAAAGTGACCGACAGGAAATATAGATTTTGTGGATAATAGTATTTACTTTACTTTTTTTTCGATAAGGGCAGTTAGGTCACTTTCACAATCTCCATAATATTTATTGCACAAATTTCCATGAAGGGTAATATGATCATTTTCACTATCTGTAATATTTACTTTACTTATTTCAGATAAGGATAGTTTAGTAATTTTCACAATCTCCGTAATATTTATTACCTTTATTTCTAGTAAGGGTAATATGGTCATTTTAATTCTGGTAATCTTCGAACCTGGGATGTTCAATTCTGATATATTTCCTATCAATATCTGATATATTTCTTACCTGTAAATGGATGGATTCGTCGTTCTTACCAAATTTCTGACTTAGAGTAATCAACTCGCGGCCAGGATTCGATCTCGGAGCATGGTATGCATAGAATATGCATAAATAAGGTTTGTTTAAGGTTTCGTAGAATATCTCGAAGGAATCTTACTTGTAAATGGATGGATTCGTCGTTCTTACCAAGTTTCTGACTTAGAGAAGTCAACTCGCGGCCAGGTTTCGATCTCGGATCCTTTTACGCATACAATAAGCAGAAATAGGGTTTGTTTAAGGTTTCGTAGAATATATTGAAGGAATCTTACCTGTAAATGGATGGATTCGTCATTCTTACCAAGTTTCAGACTTAGAGTAGTCAACTCGCGGCCAGGTTTCGATCTCGGATCCTGGTACGCATACAATATGCAGAAATAGGGTTTGTTTAAGCTTTTGTATAATATCTCGAAGGAATCTTACCTGTAAATGGATGGATTCGTCATTCTTACCAAGTTTCTGACTTAGAGTAGTCAACTCGCGGCCAGGTTTCGATCTCGGATCCTGGTACGCATATAATATGCAGAAATGGGTTTTTTTTTAAAGGTTTCGTAGAATATCTCGAAGGAATCTTACCTGTAAATGGATGGATTCATCGTTCTTACCAAGTTTCTGACTTAGAGTAGTCAACTCGCGTCCAGGTTTCGATCTCGGAGCGTGGTTTGCATACAATATGCAAAATAGGGTTTTTTAAAGGTTTCGTATAATATCTCGAAGGAATCTTACCTGTAAATGGATGAATTCGTCGTTCTTAATCTTACCAAGTTTCTGACTTAGAGTAGTCAACTCACGGCCAGTTTTCGATCTCGGATCCTGGTATGCATACATATATGCATAAATAGGGTTTTTTTAAGGTTTCGTAGAATATCTCGAAGGAATCTTACCTGTAAATGGATGGATTCGTCATTCTTACCAAGTTTCTGACTTAGAGTAGTCAACTCGCGGCCAGGTTTCGATCTCGGATCCTGGTACGCATACAATATGCAGAAAATAGGGTTTGTTTAAGGTTTCGTAGAATATCTCGAAGGAATCTTACCTGTAAATGGATGGATTCATCGTTCTTACCAAGTTTCTGACTTAGAGTAGTCAACTCGCGTCCAGGTTTCGATCTCGGAGCGTGGTTTGCATATAATATGTATAAATAGGTTTTTTTTAAGGTTTCGTAGAATATCTCGAAGGAATCTTACCTGTAAATGGATGAATTCGTCGTTCTTACCAAGTTTCTGACTTAGAATAGTCAACTCACGGCCAGGTTTCGATCTCGGAGCCTGGTATGCATACATATATGCATAAATTGGGTTTTTTTAAGGTTTCGTAGAATATCTCGAAGGAATCTTATCTGTAAATGGATGGATTCGTCATTCTTACCAAGTTTCTGACTTAGAGTAGTCAACTCGCGGTCAGGTTTCGATCTCGGATCTTGGTACGCATACAATATGCAGAAATAGGGTTTGTTTAAGGTTTCGTAGAATATCTCGAAGGAATCTTACCTCTAAATGGATGGATTCGTCATTCTTACCAAGTTTCTGACTTAGAGTAGTCAACTCGCGGCCAGGTTTCGACCTCGGATCCTGGAACGCATACAATATGCAGAAATATGGTTTGTTTAAGGTTTCGTAGAATATCTCGAAGGAATCTTACCTGTAAATAGATGGATTCGTCATTCTTTCCAAGTTTTTGACTTAGAGTAGTCAACTCGCGGCCAGGTTTCGATCTCGGATCCTTGTACGCATACAATATGCAGAAATAGGGTTTGTTTAAGGTTTCATAGAATATCTCGAAGGAATCTTACTTGTAAATGGATGGATTCGTCATTCTTACCAAGTTTCTGACTTAGAGTAGTCAACTCGCGGCCAGGTGTCGATCTCGGATCCTGGTACGCATACAATATGCAGAAATAGGGTTTGTTTAAGCTTTTGTAGAATATCTCGAAGGAATCTTACCTGTAAATGGATGGATTCGTTATTCTTACCAAGTTTTTGACTTAGAGTAGTCAACTCGCGGCCAGGTTTCAATCTCGGATCCTTGTACGCATACAATATGCAGAAATAGGGTTTGTTTAAGGTTTCATAGAATATCTCGAAGGAATCTTACTTGTAAATGGATGGATTCGTCGTTCTTACCAAGTTTCTGACTTAGAGAAGTCAACTCGCGGCCAGGTTTCGATCTCGGATCCTTTTACGCATACAATAAGCAGAAATAGGGTTTGTTTAAGGTTTCGTAGAATATATCGAAGGAATCTTACCTGTAAATGGATGGATTCGTCATTCTTACCAAGTTTCGACTTAGAGTAGTCAACTCGCGGCCGTGTTTCGATCTCGGATCCTGGTACGCATACAATATGCAGAAATAGGGTTTGTTTAAGCTTTTGTAGAATATATCGAAGGAATCTTACCTGTAAATGGATGGATTCGTCATTCTTACCAAGTTTCTGACTTAGAGTAGTCAACTCGCGACCAGGTTTCGATCTCGGATCCTGGTACGCATACAATATGCAGAAAATAGGGTTTGTTTAAGGTTTCGTAGAATATCTCGAAGGAATCTTACCTATAAATGGATGGATTCATCGTTCTTACCAAGTTTCTGACTTAGAGTAGTCAACTCGCGTCCAGGTTTCGATCTCGGAGCGTGGTTTGCATATAATATGTATAAATAGGTTTTTTTTAAGGTTTCGTAGAATATCTCGAAGGAATCTTACCTGTAAATGGATGAATTCGTCGTTCTTACCAAGTTTCTGACTTAGAGTAGTCAACTCACGGCCAGGTTTCGATCTCGGAGCCTGGTATGCATACATATATGCATAAATTGGGTTTTTTTAAGGTTTCGTAGAATATCTCGAAGGAATCTTATCTGTAAATGGATGGATTCGTCATTCTTACCAAGTTTCTGACTTAGAGTAGTCAACTCGCGGTCAGGTTTCGATCTCGGATCTTGGTACGCATACAATATGCAGAAATAGGGTTTGTTTAAGGTTTCGTAGAATATCTCGAAGGAATCTTACCTCTAAATGGATGGATTCGTCATTCTTACCAAGTTTCTGACTTAGAGTAGTCAACTCGCGGCCAGGTTTCGACCTCGGATCCTGGAACGCATACAATATGCAGAAATATGGTTTGTTTAAGGTTTCGTAGAATATCTCGAAGGAATCTTACCTGTAAATGGATGGATTCGTCATTCTTACCAAGTTTTTGACTTAGAGTAGTCAACTCGCGGCCAGGTTTCGATCTCGGATCCTTGTACGCATACAATATGCAGAAATAGGGTTTGTTTAAGGTTTCATAGAATATCTCGAAGGAATCTTACTTGTAAATGGATGGATTCGTCATTCTTACCAAGTTTCTGACTTAGAGTAGTCAACTCGCGGCCAGGTGTCGATCTCGGATCCTGGTACGCATACAATATGCAGAAATAGGGTTTGTTTAAGCTTTTGTAGAATATCTCGAAGGAATCTTACCTGTAAATGGATGGATTCGTTATTCTTACCAAGTTTTTGACTTAGAGTAGTCAACTCGCGGCCAGGTTTCGATCTCGGATCCTTGTACGCATACAATATGCAGAAATAGGGTTTGTTTAAGGTTTCATAGAATATCTCGAAGGAATCTTACTTGTAAATGGATGGATTCGTCGTTCTTACCAAGTTTCTGACTTAGAGAAGTCAAATCGCGGCCAGGTTTCGATCTCGGATCCTTTTACGCATACAATAAGCAGAAATAGGGTTTGTTTAAGGTTTCGTAGAATATATCGAAGGAATCTTACCTGTAAATGGATGGATTCGTCATTCTTACCAAGTTTCTGACTTAGAGTAGTCAACTCGCGGCCAGGTTTCGATCTCGGATCCTGGTACGCATACAACATGCAGAAATAGGGTTTGTTTAAGCTTTTGTAGAATATCTCGAAGGAATCTTACCTGTAAATGGATGGATTCGTCATTCTTACCAAGTTTCTGACTTAGAGTAGTCAACTCGCGGACAGGTTTCGATCTCGGATCCTGGTACGCATATAATATGCAGAAATGGGGTTTTTTTTAAAGGTTTCGTAGAATATCTCGAAGGAATCTTACCTGTAAATGGATGGATTCATCGTTCTTACCACGTTTCTGACTTAGAGTAGTCAACTCGCGTCCAGGTTTCGATCTCGGAGCGTGGTTTGCATACAATATGCAAAATAGGGTTTTTAAAGGTTTCGTATAATATCTCGAAGGAATCTTACTCGTAAATGGATGAATTCGTCGTTCTTACCAAGTTTCGACTTGGAGTAGTCAACTCACGGCCGAGGTTTCGATCTCGGAGCACGGTATGCATACATATATGCATAAATAGGGTTTTTTTAAGGTTTCGTAGAATATCTGAAGGAATCTTACCGTAAATGGATGGATTCGTCATTCTTACCAAGTTTCGACTTAGAGTAGTCAACTCGCGGCCGTGTTTCGATCTCGGATCCTGGTACGCATACAATATGCGAGAAAATAGGGTTTGTTTAAGGTTTCGTAGAATATCTCGAAGGAATCTTACCCGTAAATGGATGGATTCATCGTTCTTACCAAGTTTCGACTTAGAGTAGTCAACTCGCGTCCGTGTTTCGATCTCGGAGCGTGGTTTGCATATAATATGTATAAATAGGTTTTTTTAAGGTTTCGTAGAATATCTCGAAGGAATCTTACCGTAAATGGATGAATTCGTCGTTCTTACCAAGTTTCGATCGAGAGTAGTCAACTCACGGCCAGGTTTCGATCTCGGAGCCTGGTATGCATACATATATGCATAAATTGGGTTTTTTTAAGGTTTCGTAGAATATCTCTAAGGAATCTTATCTGTAAATGGATGGATTCGTCATTCTTACCAAGTTTCTGACTTAGAGTAGTCAACTCGCGGCCAGGTTTCGATCTCGGATCTTGGTACGCATACAATATGCAGAAATAGGGTTTGTTTAAGGTTTCGTAGAATATCTCGAAGGAATCTTACCTCTAAATGGATGGATTCGTCATTCTTACCAAGTTTCTGACTTAGAGTAGTCAACTCGCGGCCAGGTTTCGACCTCGGATCCTGGAACGCATACAATATGCAGAAATATGGTTTGTTTAAGGTTTCGTAGAATATCTCGAAGGAATCTTACCTGTAAATGGATGGATTCGTCATTCTTACCAAGTTTTTGACTTAGAGTAGTCAACTCGCGGCCAGGTTTCGATCTCGGATCCTAGTACGCATACAATATGCAGAAATAGGGTTTGTTTACCCGAGAAGGTCCGAAACTCTTGTTTGCATACCTAGTATGCGAACACAGTGGTTAAGTTCTAGAATCGGTATTGTATGAATCTCATACTCATGAACTAAAATATTTAAGATCTAAGGAATGCAAAGTTTTCAAAGATTGGCTTAATGCAAAGTTCGAAACACAATTAGATTCATTTGATTATCTTTCATGATTGACTGATCATCATATTTGATTAAGTGTTAGATAAATATATGGTTAAGTTAAAACTGTTCATATGGCTAACTTCGGTTAACTATATGGTTGGTTGGATCTCGGAGCCACTTTCTTTTTTCGAAGTCGTCAGAAAAGGGTTTGTTTAAGGTTTCAGAGAATATTCTGATATATCCTGCTAAGGTTGAAGTCGAAACCATTCCTGAGCTTATTGGTTCATAGTTTGTATGACGGTATACCACATTTGAAGTTCGAATCGACACTGAGTTTCATATTTATTGATTTAGATGATGAATCATGTTAAGTTTTAAGTCTGAACCCTCCTGGAGCTTCTCGGTTCATAGTTTGTATGCTGTTATACCACATTTGAAGTTCGAATCGACACTGAGCTTCATATTTATTAAGTTAGATGATGTATCACGTTAAGTTTTAAGTCTGAACCCTCCTGGAGCTTCTCGGTTCATAGTTTGTATGTCGTTATACCACATTTGAATTTCTAAACCCTCCTGAACCCAAAAAGTATTTTTGTACCCCAAAAAAATTGCTATTCTCACCCCAAAGAATTTCTATTCATACCCTAAATTGCTAAGGGGACACCGTTGTTGGATAAGGGGTGGCTATCTTCTTCTTCATTTGAAATTCAAATTTTGGCGAGAAACTGAAGAACAAAATTAGGGTTTGGATTTTAATGATAGGGATGACTTGCTTCAGCATAACAGGCATGGCATGGTTGTCAGAATAATTTAAATTTGAATGGATTGTTCTGAAATATGATTTGAAGCAAGACTGTTTCGGCGGGAGAACTTTACTCTTCACAGCAGAGTTAGGGTTTAATAAATGAAGGTGTTATAATGAGATTAAAAGGATGAAATCGATTGGGTTTGCTCCAATGGTCTGAACAGGAATGGTAATGGGTTTCTTTTTGGATAAAATTGGCTGGAATCATGAATTTGAAGAAAATGGTATTTCGGGTTCACTCTTCTCCGGAAAATTTCGTTTGGACCTGTGATGAGCTTGGGCGAGATTCAAGTGCAGAAATTAAGTGGTTTGGGCCTGTTTGGTTGAAACATGGAGGGTATGTGCCACGGATTCGAAGGAAGTAGGATGGTTACGTGGATTGAAGCTAAATAGGGTACACGGGTAATACTCGAGTTTTCATTGCTTCTGCTCGTGTTTCTTCTTTGTGCGGCACGAGTCTACAACACGTTTTACCTCTTAAGGAGCGTGAAAGAGTTAAATAAGGAGAGAATCAACAGCTGCAGTCGCGTGGAGAAGGATCATATAGAAATTATTCCCGAGAATAATATCTTTTTGCTGTGATGATTTTGGGCAGTTATTGCAAGAGATTTGATGCGCCTGTTGAGTATAAATAGGTTGTTGGGATGAAGATAAGGGGGACGGAGAGTCTAGGAAAGAAAGTAGTGCTTAGAATCGAGAGAAATTGAGAGTTCCAGAAAGTTACCTGCTGCTGCAAACTCAAGAACACGAAGAACATACACCTGTTACAGACATTCGCAGAAGCTTATCGTTTTATAACCACACAAGTGATGTATTGTTTATGTTTAGTTGCATTAAGTCTTTTGCTGCTGAACAATTGCAACTGTGCAGTGGCTGAACATCTTTAGCGACTGGAAATCATTGTAAGCTATTTTAATTACTTTTTGAATACAATGAAGAATCAACATTTCTCCATTTTTCGATTCATGAGTAGCTAAGTTTCTTTTCTAGAGTTGGGATGAAGCTATTTTCTGATGAGTTTATTTAACTAATTATTTTCTTTATCATATTTACTCCTCTTTTGTGATAATAATTCCTTAAAAATTCTCTCTTCTTGCATGCCTCATTTAAATTGTTTTGAATATTTTTAGACTATTGATTTTTTATAGGCGAAGGAGAATTAGGCCTAAGATTAATGACATAGTCATAAAAATAGAGCTTGTAACGTTTTATCCTCCAAGGCATGAGATTGAGTTCAAAACTGCCGTGAGTAATTTGGAGTATTGTGTAGAAGTTATAATTAGTGAATTTGCAACATCTAAATATTGGAATCCCAACCCTAGTTCTCCTTCTCTTTGGTAACAAAAATCACATTTAATTAGTATTTTCTTTTATTTGTCTTAAACCAACCTTTTCAAAAGTCCGAGAATCGAACCTTCTACTTACCACTTGTAAAAACTACATCAGCAATCCAGTTCCACTTTCTGATACAAGTCATAAAACAAGCCACATCTTCAGAATTAACCATTCTGGTCTCAACACTCTCTTCGCTTCCCTACCTAAGACCAACCCTTCTCCTTCACTTTGTGACCGAAGCAAGCCTGGAATGGCCATTTCTTGGTTTAGGCCAGGATTGTACAGATTGATCTCTCAAATCAAAAGTACTCCCATGCACTGCATTGTTTAGGGTTTAGATTCGTTTCTCATCCACACACCCAAAATTATCAAAATCATCAGAAAAAGTTTTCACCCACAAACAATTGGCGACCACAGTGGGAGATTAATCCCTCGGTTGCAATATCAATTTCCAATTTCCAAGTTTCATTTTTCAATCTCGATCTCAAGATGGTAGAAATCAGGTCCGGATCAGCAACAAACCCTGAAAACACTAGCGCTGAAATTACTCTCGGTATTGACGTTCCTTCCAGTGGCATCAACATGCCATCTGTCAACACCAGCGGCGCGGAAAATGTTCCTTCAGGCGATACACCTCCGGTCACCAGAGCCAGAGCCGCTGCCGCCACCCCCAACATTTCTTCAAGTGTGACACCTCCAACCGTCACCAGAGCCTGATGAACACGAAAGTGCGACGCATTTTCACCCATAAATACATTAGTTAGGCCTCATTTTATCTCTAATAAACTTGTTTGTAGGTGTTTTTGTCAAATAAGCTCTTATGGAAAAAGTTGCTCGAAAAGTGGTTTTTGTACCCCGAAGGACACATGTTATTCGGACTCTCAGTTTTGGATAAGGGGCACCCAATTACTAAGGGGCACCCTAATTACTATTCGCACTCCTGGATTGGATAAGGGGAAGTCATCTTCTTCGTTTGAATTTCAATTTTTGGCGGGAAAATGGTTGCGAGAATTAGGGTTGAAGATTTGGAGGTGTTCTAACGAGATTCAATGGTGAAATCAATTGGGTTTGTTCTCGATACCTAAACAGTCGGTATGGGTCATCGTGTCGATCAAATTTGGCTAGATAATCAACAATCGATGAAACAACAAGAACATTTTTGGCGGGAAAATAATGGCAAGTGAAGAAACAGATTTTTGGCTCGAGTTTTGGAGGAATTTTAGAGAGACTTAACCGCCGAAACTTCTTGGGCGGACTTGTTTTGACGTAATGAAGGCTGGTATGGGTCTTCATTTCGGCTAGAAGTGGCTAGATTGTCGAGTTAAAGTCAAACAGGAGTGAAGAAAGACACGGGATTGTACGTGTTTTCTGTGCTTGGCGTTAGTGTTTTGACTTCGTCTGAGGTGTTGGTAACAAGTTTGGAGTGTGAACAACACGAGCAGAGGCGTGAAAGAAAGAAACTAGGAAGCAAATCCCGTAACAGGGAAAGAAAAATAAAGAAAATATTCTCTCTTTACTGCCGAATATTGGAAGAATATTGTGGAGTGATTACAAAGATTTTTGAAGTCCTGTGATTATAAATAGAGTTTCCTGAGAGCAGAGACGGGCATCGAGCGATTGGGGAGGCTCCAGGGTCGAGAGAATTGTTGCAGAGTAATCTGCAGCAGCAGCAGAAAAAATAGTGAAGAAGTGAAGAACGGACTATCAAAGAGATCGTAAAAAGAACCGTAAGCGCTTACGCGGAAAAGATAAGACTGTCATCCTGCGCGACGTCAGCTGTTAATCTTTGTCACAGTGAGTTTGCAACGCTTATAAACGTTGCAAACTCCCGGTTTAATTTGATTTTCTCATTTTCTCTTCTTTGTAAACACCATTTGGGCAATAAAAATGAATTTTGAGTGTGTCTACATCATGAGTAGCTAAGCCCCTACGCTGGGTCGACGGAGGAAGCTGATTTTCGCACATGGGTGAATTTATTCTATTTTCTATTTGACTTTTGCATTAATTTATAATAGAATTATGATTTGATAAAATTAGTTGTGATTCAATTAGATAGGTTATGCTTTGAATTAAGATAATCTATGCTTAGGGGATACAATTAATGTTTTGAAGATCTACTTTGGCAAAACAAGAGTTGATGTTTTATTTATTCACTGAGCGATAATTGTTGAGAATGAATAATGAACCTCGTGTTGTGAATTCGGTGGAATTCTAAGACCCAGTGACTCTCTTTTATTTATTATTTTATTTAAACCTTTTAATTTAATCTTAACAACATCCGAGAGAACGAATCTTATAATACTACTACGAAAACTAAGAAAAATCTTAAATCAGAGCCGCTGCTACTCCACCATCAGAAAGAGAAACTGGGGGAGCCAGAGGAAGCCGATCCCATATTACCATTGCTGATTTGATGGAAAGACAGGAAGTTTTCGCTAGAGCTCAGATGAATAATATTACCATATTACCATTGCTGATTTGACACAGACTCGAAAACTAATACCCGATGTCTCAAAAGGGTCACCAATAATATTCCACAGAGAGTTCCGCTTACCTGGTTCTGGAGATAAAAGACTTTTGCATGGTTTTGATGAAATTACCACTGACCACTTAACTGTTCGATGAATACACAATCGAGGCTATATGTGTACTAGAGGTGTTGTATAACATTCTTCAACATACATCAATGCCATCATTTTTACATTGGATAAGATTTATTTAAAACTTTGGATGGAACTCCTCCTCATCGACTCTTGGATTTGAACGAAACATTCAAAAGTAGAATATACGACTCAACAGAATCTTGAAATCCATAAATTTTGACGATAAGTCCTAAAAGATTTATGCGATGCAGGCTAAGTGACAAATTGGCCTACTGATTTGGCTCACGGATAATGTTTTCAAAGTAAAAGGCATGTATGACTTCGACCCGAACCGGCAGTAGAGCCGTGCCTCAAAAGCACTTGTGGTCGCCTATTATTCTAAATTAAGTAAGTTAAAAACTATTACCTCCGTTTTTGGAAAAGAGGTATTTTCATTTTTTTCATTTTAGCCAAACAATTAGCCAAATTGAAACGGAGGGAGTATAATTTTTGGGGGAAATTTAGCCAGCCCAAAGCGAATTCACGAGGTCTTACCAAATGCGATGTAGCCCACAAGTAGAGTTTTCGATATAAAAAGGCCGGAAGGATTATTTGGCCCGAAGGGGCAACAAAGTCGTGCCACAAAAATCACTTGTGGGGAACTAATCCAAATTCCAAGTTCTAGGAAACTTATTTTTCTTTAGTCTTCAGCTCAGAGAGAAAACTGGAGGAAAGAGGGTTTTAAGTTTGGATCAAAAATGGTAGAAATCCAGGATATATCTCCATCTACTGACAAAGGTAAGGTTTAATTACTACTTTTCTCCATTCAATTTGTTAGTTGTATCTTAATTTTTTTCTTATTAGATTCATTTCTAGGTTTTCCAAAATGTAACAATTGATTTTTTTTTGTTTAATTTCAGAGACTTTAATAACAACTGTACTTTCTTCAATTTCAGTTTAAGTTTTTGTTGGGGTAGTTTTAAAGAGTTGTTTAAGAGTTTATGGAACCTGAAGCTAGTTGTGGCATATGAGATAAACTGACAAGATCTCCTGATCCAAAATCTAGGTTAGGAAGCAAGAAATCACTTCCAGTTGGCTTTCCTTTTGAACTATTTAAATAGGATCTTTCTTAAGCTTTATGAATTACAACCACCCTCCATTTCCAGCAGTAATTCTGCATTTCCGTCACTCGTTACTTTTCTACGATTACATTGTATTTGCTTGGCGAACTCTATATGTTGATACTCCACATTCCAAATACAACAGTAGAATCTTATATTTCATTCCTGCCCTGCCCTATGAAATAAAATTGTGATTCTCATGTTCCTCACTCACTCTGTATTAGTCATAACATATATTTTAAGTAAGTAAGCACTAATCTATACTGTATTAGTCATAACATAGATTTTACTTCCAAAGCCTTAGTTAGTTGTGCTTTGTGAAAAGTGTTAACAGATAGGATTTCATTTGAGAAGGACCTAGAACCATTTTTCAGATCAGAAAGCAAAATGTCTAGGTTATACTTTTGATTCAATTATTGGACTGGTTACAACAAGTAATTTCATAAAATAGGGAATTGGAATTCTATTGAATGGGCTTTTTGCAATGGGAACTTGTTCTACTTTATCAAATGTGCATGTCTCATCATAAGTTTTTAAGTCCTTGTCAGTGGCTTATACTTTCAGCCAACATATTTCTCAATATTGTACTACTGCTGCTTCTAGTTTCATTCTCGAAGTATGTTGGGGTGCAAAGCATTTGAAATAGGTTTGGTTGGATAGCATACTAGTGTTAATTAGATGAAACTATTGGTAGTGGTGGACCCAGGATAGGTCATTGGGTGGCAATTTCCCCACGTCCATGGCTTATCCTGGCTCCGCCACTGCTTGTAATTTCATCTATTCACACGGATTTAAAGGTGTATCTTCTTTCTTTTTTTTTTTCTTTTTGATTATTTGGGGAATGGAATTGAAATGGGGTCTTGTTCCGAGTATTTGGGCTTGCGAGGGTGCCAGTGTTGGTGCTAGAAAGTCAATGTGGTGGCCACATGTAGGCCCTAATCCTTGGGATTAATTGGTGAACCTTTTGGAGCGAAATTCATGATCCAAAGTTTGATAGGGCAGGTACGCCCACTGCTATGTTGTAGTGTTAACACCACGCTACCACAACCCGATTCTCTTTATGAATTGGGCATGACTTAGTGCTCACAGCAGATATAGTGAAGTCATTGTACTGGGAACTGACAGATTTGTGGAGTTGTTCGTTTTCATATTTAAAGTATTAGAGAAGTTCCTCTTGGTTATATGTTTGATATATATATTTAGACACCTCCAAGAAGGATAACTTACCCTTAGTTTTAAATATCATTGTTTCTTTTGATCAAGTGTTATTAACATCAATGGCAGTTGAAAAAAAGAGCTTGACCTAACATTCGATAACAGAGTGATGTTTGCACTTCCCATATCCTGAATATAATGTTTGGTGAAGGCACTTTATCAAAGACTCGAATTATTTATACTTCTTCTGATGAACTTTATAACATGACTCATCTCATTTTTGATGCTCAATGTTGAAAAACTAAAAGAAAGTTATAATAATTTGTGTTACTGAATGCCAGTATTTTGGTCATGTGACTTATTGTGAAAACTTTGTTTCCTTTTTATTTATTTTTCTCTGTAGGGGAAAATTTCAGTTTGACTGGTCATCGCTGTTTTTTGCAATGTGAAATCAAAACCCCATATATGCTTCATTGGTCTGCTACATTTTCATGTCGGTCATGCATTTGTAAATATGATTGCTGCATTTTTATCAGATATAGGTGCTTCCCATACCCCGCATTTTCAATTATTCAGAACTGAGTCAACTGACTATTATACCGGGAGTCAAAAAAAAAAAAAAAAAAAAAAATTTAAAAACAGATGTAGAAAAACCACCAGCTTATTTTTATGTCCATTAGTTGGTCTCAGCTTTGTAATTAGAAGCCACTATGGGATTTGTTCACTGAGGTTATTTCTGTGAAATTTAGTTAACAAGTTTAGGAAGGGCTTGAATCCTTAATCCTTATACAGTTAAATATATCCTGTATTTCGTTTCTGATTGGTACTTAATACAGGACACACTACATGAGTAACGATGTTAGCTGTGAGGAGTGTATTCTCAGATCGTACAAGTGCTTTGTTGACAGTGCAGACTGTCATTTCGGAACTGGTGTCCTTGCATTTAGGGGGTGAAAGATTTGAAGCTGCATCCTCCACAATATTTGGTAGCGACAAATCTAGGATTTGTGAAATGGAGTAGTTGAAGGAAACCATACGAGTTGTTGAAGATGTGAAGATGGTTGCTGTCAGAGAGTAAGAAATAATCAAGGTAATATGAGTTCATTTCTCTGATGCTGTTACGAATTATGCTGAGTTCATTTTCTCTGATGGTTGCTGTTACATTCTATTTGCAATTTTGCCTACACATCAAATGCCTACCGTGATAATTACCCATTGCTCCACTGTCTGTTATCTAATCTCCATGCCTTAGTTCTCTTTCCTTCTCTTCCCTTCTAATTCCCTGAAAAACATGGTGATAAAACGTAAATATTTAAAGCCTGCTGCTACACCATCCCTGACGATAGACAAAGCAGTCATAATCGATATTTACGTGCAAAAAAATTCAGAAATACAAATCTCTATCAGTGAGGTTCTTGGGTTCATAAATATTCTCAAGATTGTTTTATAAATCCAGATATATATATATATATATTTTAGTTTGTATACTTTGCTATACTTCTTTTGAGAACTGTTGGTCAAGAATATATAAAGCTGTTACTTCTGCTTATTACAAAGGCACTGTTGGTGCTCTTATACTGCAAGGAGGACTACTTTGATGGCACGTTGGGCGCTGGCTTGCTGAAATCAATAGTGAGACTTTCTTTTCTTCTTACGTTTGTAATTTAGACCCTAAATAAAGATTCCATTTATTTGTTTTGAACTATTTGTGTTTTTTTTTTTTTGGTTAGATTTGCTTGACATTTGGGCGTTTATAGATCTGAACTTTTTGATATAGTGTGGTTCTTGCTGTCACAAATTTCCTGTGAAATATAACCCAATTTCCCTTTTGGGGTCTTGATTGTTTTGGTTGCTAAATTAATCATTCGTTCATATGGGTTCTTCAGTAAGAATAGTTAGATCAGTTCTTATTCACCAACGGGCTTTCCGCCAAATGCCTCATCTCATCATTTCTCTTCAAATTAATCAATTTTTTTTTCTCGATCTTCAATGAATATTTTGAGTGGTTGTTTGTAATATCCTAGAGGTCTAACTGAGATTTGATTTAGTTTCTTTTCAGGAACATGTTTATTGGGTTAACTTCTTCGTCTACCACGTGAGTTCCATTAATTTGAATTGAAGCCGAAACACTCTGCAAGAAAGATAATGACATTGGCTCCTATGCAAGGGCGTTCCAGCAAAATTGCTGGTAGGAAGGCAGTGGCGAATCTAGAAACTAAACATAGGGGAAGCAAATTTTCATAAGGGGTAGCAAAAAAGCAAGATTAGGCTTGGAGGAGATTTTATGCTTGGAAATTTAGGCTTGGAAGCCCAATGTGGAGGGGTAGCAAGTGCACACCCTTGCTACTAGTTGGATCCGCCACTGTAGGAAGGTATGTTTTTGCACATTCTTAACACCCGCAGTTTTTCTCTACTATAATACTTGCATTTCAATGACAAAGACAAACTCATAACATATGTGAGCTTAATTCTTAGTTACCTTTGAATTTTCTACTTTCAGTCAGTGATATCCATTTTTCAGTTTGAGCAGTAATGTAATAACGTCTTATTGATTGATGTAAATTGGGATTTTGCTGAATTAGAATGAACATGCATTTGTGGATATGAGAATGCCTATGCGTTGTTTCCATAACTCTGTTATGAACATATATGGTTCACTTTCAATCCTTGGATCTAACTTTCATATCCAGGTTTGCTCAACGCTATGAGATAGTGATCACAGAGGAAGTTTGTGGGTCAAATTCTTCAATATCACTTTCTTTTTAAAATCATCTGATCTGTAGTGTTGCTATTCTATTTTATTTCGTTCAAATAGTTGTTATCTCATTATCTGTATTTTGGTCTTTACAGCAATGCGAGATGAATGGCTGAGTTATTGGCGTAGAGGCAGAAACTTGGACCATTTATTCAAGTTCTATGGTTCTTTGCAACGGTCGAACTGTTGTGTTATGTATTACTTAAGGTAGTATTATTTTTTGCATTGCTGTTGTTGCTCTTTTAGCACCTAGATATAATAAAAGTTAGGAAGTGGCAAGATAAAAGCTGCCACATATTAAAGGAAGTAATGATATCGGAAATTGATAAAATTTGCTTTAACAATTGAATCATGGATTTCTAACTAATCTAAAGCTAATATCTTTTTCCTTAGTTGTTATGTAGATGGAATCGAAATTCTCTAATAGTTGGATGTAATGTAACATTGTTTAGTTCATAAATGGTTAGAAGTAATTAACCATATGAAAGGCAGTAATGTTGTGATATATACAACTGATGTGGTTATAGCTATCTGTCATTTTCACATCTATCACTGGGAATTTTTTTATATTCATTATTGTAGGTTCAATTATATTTCTGTGCTACGATCTTATTTTGTATTGTTCATTTTACACAAATTCTTGGTTCTTGACCTTTCACAGGGTGCGGGTTCACTAATCGGTGCGTATAATTAGAATTGCACATTGCACAAACCAGAAATGTTATGCCTACGGAAACACTGATAATTCCAGACATGCTGTGTTAGTCAAGATCTATCTTTGTTAAACCCCTGTCATGTGCTTCACCTGTCTTTGTGCAAGCACCTGCTGAGAAAGGATTGGCCAGCTGCTGTTGATTTTCTTATGGTAGGTGCGTAAGCAACTATCTCGAATACTGCTGCTCTAATTGCTTGCAAAGCATTTGATTCAGAGGTAGGACTTGATAATCAAGTCTAGCCGGCTCTTTGATTCATGTATGAACTAGAAACTTAGCGTAGTGCTGGTGGGTGTCTCTAAATCTAGCAAAAACAGTATATAGGACTAAAAGTGAAAAGTCCATTTTATTGGATATTTATTTTTGCGGACTGACATTCATGGTCAGCTCTCCATGCCACAGATGGGAAACTGCTGCTCCTAGCTGAATTTGGTTAGCATATGTACATCTAAGCTTCGTTGTATTGAAAAACATATTCCGTTAGATGTATTAATGCTAACCCAATTCAAGCTAGGAAAACTAATGCCGTTCCATTTTGTACTGCTCCTCAGCTAGCCTCAGCTTCAAGTAAAGGTACATAGTCGTGTGTTTTTTATTTGAAGTTATCCTTTTTATATGTCAACATTGTATTCAGGATCTGTTGTTGCTTAAGTGGGGATGGGAGTGAGGAAATTTTAGACTGCCAGAGCCAGATCCCCTGCATATGTGAGGACAGTGTTGTATTAGTTGGACTTGTGGCTCAGTCAGAGCATAGGAGTGGTTCGACAGAACCTATTATATTTCAGTGAAGCTTATTAAGTAGTAAAGGGGCCTAAAGGTAACACAGTCAAGGCGGTTAAGCTGGGAAACATACCTCCGGGCCGCTATCAAGTGGACTCATCCAAAGTCGAGGGACGCGTGCAGTAGTGGTTTGGTATTTATTACTTTCTTGTGTTTGCCAGTAGTCTGGTTCATCATGCATTCAACCCAGATCATATAGAGGTGCTGATGGTTTTGGATGGAGAAAAGTATGCAAAAGATATGCTAGACCTTATTGATTATGGAACTAGCTGTGGCACTGCTGGTTTCATGAGATGCCCGGTTTGCATTTTTCTTCTGAAGAAGCTATAAATACGAGAACATTTTATCCATGTTAAGTTTATAAATCGAGTGCCACAGAAACCGAGTTAACTATTCGTTTTGCCACTTTTCGATTACGTTCCATAGGCTTAACATGGATTTGATAAATTGGGTGTTACAGGAAGTCAGAAACTGAGTTAACCACTGGTCTATTATGCTTCCTATTACACATGCTTAAAATGAATTTTGAACTGCTTCTCAGTAGGGGGTTTTCAAATGGGCATACATTTAATAAAAACCTCAACCACACTATTCTTAGTAATTCTACTTAAATTACAAAAAAAAAAAAAAAAAAAAAAAAAAAAAAAATCAAATTAGAAGGCAGGTTGAAAGTCCCAAATCCAGATTTCTAGTTCACGGCATATTTTTCTCTTTGAGATTATAACTGATCTTTATCCAGTACCGGTATGAATCGTTTATCAACAGATTAACGAGCAAAAACCAAATAAGATCTTATCAAGAAGAATATTTCCTCCAACAAACTAAACAGATTTTTAAGATGAATTCAAAATATATACTCGAGTTCTACGTAGATTCAGTTATAGAATTAGTCAAGAGAAATAAGTGCGAGATCAGATATCACATATTTAAGTTATCAACAACCCAAGTTGTTACTTACTTTTCACCATCGATCTGAGATTTAGTAGAGTCATCACCCACTGTTTTTCTTTTATAATCACCACCAAGTTGTAGAGTTATCACTCAAAGTTCTTCTTTTAACTAACCCCCAAGTTGCAGCAATGGTGATGAGTCAAGAAATAGGGCTTGATGAAGTAATAGTAGAAAACCCTATTCCAAAACCATCTGTCAAAAAACTCACGTTAGTTCCTCTAATCTTTCTCATCTACTTTGAAGTTTCTGGAGGACCTTTTGGGGAAGAACCTGCAGTTAAAGCAGCAGGACCATTAATTTCATTGCTTGGATACTTAATCTTCCCATTTATATGGAGCATACCGGAAGCTCTGATCACTGCAGAACTTGCTACTGCTTTCCCAGGTAACGGTGGATATGTTATTTGGGCAACCGAAGCTTTTGGTCCTTTTTGGGGATCTATGATGGGTTCATTGAAATTTCTCAGTGGATCTATTAATAATGCTGCGTATCCAGTTATGATTAAAAAGTACTTGGTAACTAGTTCTAACTTTCATTTCATTGAAAACGGTGTGCCTAAAGTTTTATTTCTATGTATATCTACCATAGTATTATCGTTTTTGAACTATACTGGATTGACTGTTGTTGGTTGGGTTGCTGTTGCTCTTGCTTTGGTTTCTTTGATGCCATTTCTTATCATGGCTTTTATTGCGATACCTAAAATTAAACCGCATAGATGGCTGAGTCTTGGTACAAACGGCCGTAATTTCAGCAAGAATAATTGGGGCGAATATTTAAATACCTTGTTTTGGAATTTGAACTTTTGGGATAATGCAAGTACTTTAGCGGGAGAAGTAGACAATCCACAAAAGACTTTCCCAAGAGCTTTGCTTTGTGCTGGATTAATTACTTGTTTTGGGTACCTGATCCCTCTATTAGCAACAACTGGGGCTCTAGAGTTAAAGCAAGATGAGTGGCAAGAGTCATATTTAGCGACAGCTGGAGGAATGATTGGTGGGGCATGGTTGGGGTCCTGGATTTCAATTGGTTCAGTTTTATCAGGTGTTGGATTATTCGAAGCTCAGTTAAGCAGTAGTTCATTTCAAGCAGAAGGAATGGCAAATCTAAGGTTTTTACCTGGTTTTTTTGCATGGCGATCTAAGCCTTTTAACACACCATGGGCAGGAATCTTGCTATCTAGTGCAATTACATTGGGTGTTACATTCATGGACTTTGAAAAGATTATTTCTGCGGCCAATTTCTTATATAGCCTAGGTATGCTATTAGAGTTTTCTGCTTTTATTTGGTTAAGAATTAAATTACCAAATTTGAACAGACCTTATAGAGTTCCAGCAAATGTTCCAGTTCTCTGCATTATGTGTTTAATACCAGCGGCATTTGTGGTGATCGTTATGAGGTTTTCTGAGCTTATTCCTATCTGCATCAGCGCGGGTCTTACATTTATTGCAATTTGCAATTATTTTCTGATGAATTACTTTAAATCCAAGGGGTGCATCAAGTTCAGTCCTAAAGATAATGACGAAAAAGTGGGGGAGGC
Organism: Papaver armeniacum; assembly: GCA_023531295.1. Classification (NCBI taxonomy): domain Eukaryota; kingdom Viridiplantae; phylum Streptophyta; class Magnoliopsida; order Ranunculales; family Papaveraceae; genus Papaver; species Papaver armeniacum. The sequence goes on from JAJJWW010012741.1 coordinate 173,406, forward strand.
GGAAACATGATAGCAACAATGAGGGGTATTTTCACATTCTCTGAACATGATAGCAACAATGAGGGGTATTTTCACATTCTCTGGCCTACTTAAGAGTTTTTAGTGGTTTTTTTCTTAGTGTTTTTTGTTTGTCTATGCACAGTTTGGGTTTGGGGTTAATGCATTATTGTAAAGTTTAAAATTTCTAGTTACCATTACGCTTATTGTTTAGATGCTTTATAAATAATTCAATTGAAGTTTTCTTTTGGTTGTTCTAAGCTTTCTTGTTTATATTTCCTCTGCGATTTTATTCACATAACCAACAAGTAATTTGTAATATATTATTTATTTGTGTGTGCGCACATGCATGCAAGTGTTTTTATGCAGAACTATGTTGAAACCATATGTGGCCTTCAGAGTGCTTGAGCTCGTTATCTGAGCAGCAACATGAATATTTCATTCCCTGTAACAATGTATTTGGCGGAATCTATATAACAGTTTTGTAACTCGTTAGATGTAGTTCAGATGATGCGAATTTCCCAACCAGATTCTTAAAAAACGACTTGGTGGTGGTACTTTAGAATGCAGGAAAACAACAGGATACTAGATAGGTTGGACAAACAAAACTCATTGCAAAGCCATTAGTGGTGTCCCAACCAAAAGCATCATTCCAAAGAGTTTTTTGTTCCAGCTTATGAGGAAAATCAAATGGTTTAATCTCTTTTGATTCCTTATGTGCAGCTTCATTTGGATCAAACCTTTTTAAATCGAAAACAAAACTTGTGTACCTTTGCATGGTTTTAAGCTCCTTGAGAAGGTACCAATGTTTCAAAAGACGCGTCCTTAACCAACAGAAGGTTTCTTGTACAATCCTTGGGATTGCCCTCTTATCTTTACATTGCTGATGCGAGCATGTAAATTGCAAGTACGGGCTGTTCAGAAAGTTGACCAACTAAAGATATCAGCCCACAGCAGGATGAGACACCTATGTATGACAGCAAGTTTAGTCCATTTAACACCTGAAAGAGTTGTGATCCTCCTCCTAAAAGGTGAAATTGCTAAAAGGTGAAAAAAGATTGGTTGTTGCTAATAAAACTAAACTTTGAACCAGGAAGACTCAATAACGCCAATGGTTTGACACTTTCGATCTTAATTAGTTGCTAAAAGGTGAAAAAAGATTGGTTGTTCAACAGATAATGAATGTGGCGCGCACAAGCCTGTAGTATTTATATGGTGGGGTGATACACAACGATCAGTGGTGCCTAGAGACAGTACTGAATGGAACTAATTATATTTGTTTTAGAAACACGAAAACTGATCAGACAATAGTTAATAAAAGAACAGGTCGCTTATAACTTCTTCTTCTATTGAATTTTACTTAGGATAAAGTATAACTCCTTTACAAACCTAACATGGTTCTTCCCTCAGAGCTCTCTTTCTTCCTCATACGGTACAAGTCCCACCCTATATATATATATATATGTGTGTAAAACTTGTACCCTAAGAAAATAAAAACTATGAGTTTTACAACTCATCAAACTAGGAATCCTAATCTAAGTAAGGAAACCTCAAACTTGTTGTTCAAACAACTGTCGACCAACTTCTAGAATCTTCCAGATGTTCTCTAGCCTAAACACGGCTCATCCGCAGCTACGATACTCCTGTATCATGGCTCCCCATTTTAGGAAGCTGGAACTCCCGTGGAAGCTTTAAATTGAAGAAGTGGAAACTCGGCTTCTCCTAATTCCTTACTGAACCACTTAGCTTTACTTGGAACTTGTCCCTTACGTCCTACACGAAACATAACACGATTTCCCCTCCTGGTAGGTATTATCTTCGTCTCAACAATGCAATCCTGTTTGAGTATTTCTTCGCGATCCACCCACAAATCATCAACTGAGGGTAACTTTAACTCTTGATCTTCTTCTTCTTCATCAAGAAGTGGAGGTTCAAAAAGTTTCAAGTATTCTGCATTAATAAAAGAATACATCTGCATATATGATGGTAAATCCAGCTGAAATGCATTATCCCCAAATTTCTTCAAAATCTTAAAGGGTCCGTATCGTATAGGTTTCAGCTTCTTCCCTTCACCCTTAAGTCGTTCCTTTCCTATACGTAACCAGACCAAATATCCTGTAGAAAAGTTACAGGGAACACGATGCTTATCATGTTTAGCTTTATACTTAGCTTGGGATTTCAGAATCGCGCTTCCACTAAACCGTGTATCTTTTTATCTTCTCAACAAACTTCGAGCTCGGCTATCTTCTCTCCTGCGGCTGCTATTTCTTGTGAAGTAGAGAATCCCATATCAAAAGGACTCTGAGGTAAATATCCTAGACATACTTCAAAAGGAGATCTCAAAGTAGATCCATGAAAAGCTCTATTAAAAGAGATCTGAATGTAAGGAAAACTGTCATCCCAAGTCTTGGGATGTTTAGAGTGATACCCACGTAACAGATGAACCAGAGTTCTATTTACTACTTCAGTTTGCCCGTCCGTCTGAGGATGGAAAGCAGTGCTATGCTTAAGCCGAGTATCCATCAGATCCCACAGCTTAGTCCAGAATTGACTGAAGAACCGGCTATCTCTGTCAGAGATTATAGAAGTAGGAAGCCCGAAGTGTTTCCAAACATGATGAAAGAAAAGCTTAGCTGCACCTTCACCTGTTACTGTCTTCTTGCAAGGGATCAAATTGATCATCTTACTGAATCTATCAACAACAACAAAAATATAGTCATACCCTGTTTTGGTCTCTGGTAACCCTCCTAAGAAGTCCATGGATATACTCTCCCAGGGACGTGTAGGAACCGGTAATGGCAGATATAATCCTCTCTTCCTATTCGCAGGTTTTGAGGTGTTGCAAAGAACACAACCTCGAATATATTTAGAAACATCCAAATGGATTCTTGCCCAATACATATACCGTTTCAAATTTAACAATGTCTTCTCCATTCCAAAATGTCCAGCAATACGAGAAGTATGCGCTTCTCTTATCCAATGTATCCTATCTTCTCCATGAGGTATACACAAATCCGTTCCCTTGTACATCATACCATCCACTAAACAAAACTCACCCAAATCTCCGCGGCTTAACTTCTGAAAAACTTCTCTGAAATCTTCATCCGTGCATATCTCGTGGACATAGTCACTTGGGATTAATGGCTGAGTCCGTAACGCTACAAGTAATGCCTTATTGGGGGGTGGCCTTGATAGCATATCTGCCAACTTATTTGTTACTCCTGTTTTATACTTGACGCAAATACCAAACCGCCCTGTAAGAGGCCCATTTCATATGTCGTGCCGCCGTAGCTTGGATTGAGTCTGCAGGTATTGTAGAGGCTTATGGTCTCGTATGTACAATAACTTGTTTCCCAATAGATAGGATCTCCAATGCTTCATGGCCTGATGCATGGCATATAACTACTTATCATAAGTAGGGTAATTCTGTACAGCATGATTAAACAACTCAGAATGATATGCTACCGGTTTCCCTTCCTGCAATAATACTGCTCCCAATGCATAATTTGAAGCATCAGTTTCTACCTCAAAAGGTTTTTGTAGGTTTGGCAATGCTAATACCGGAGCTTCCGCAATCTTCTTTTTTAACAACCGAAAAGTAGTTTCATGTTTAGGCTCCCATTTGAATATTGTATTGATCTTGGTAAGACTATGTAAAGGAGCCGCTATCTAGGAGAAATGCCGTATGAACTTCCTTAGATACTGACAAGCCCCTAGAAAACTTCGTACTTCAGTGATGTTTGTAGGATCTGGCCAGGCGGAAATAACTGTAACCTTACCTGGATCGACCTTGATCTCTCCTCTTCTAATCACAAAACCGAGAAAAATCAATTCTTGCCTAGCGAATTCACACTTCTTCTTATTCAATGTCAAGGAATTTTCTCTCAACACCGTTAGAACCTTGGAAACATGTATAACATGTTCCTCCCATGATTTGCTGAAGATTAAAATATCATCTAGATATACTATGACAAAATCATCAATGAAGGCGCGTAGCACCTCATTCATGAGCCGCATAAATGTAGCAGGTGCATTGCATAATCCAAACGGCATAACAAGCCATTCAAATAACCCTTGCCGAGTTTTGAAGGCAGTTTTCCACGTATCTTCTTCTTTGATCCGTACCTGATAATAACCAGACTTCAAGTCGAGTTTTGTGAAGTATAATGCTCCCCCTAACTGGTCTAGTAGATCTTCAATCCTTGGTAACAGATATCGATTCTTTATAGTAATCTTATTCAATGCTCGATAATCTACACACATTCTCCATCCCCCATCCTTCTTTGGTATAATTACTACTGGAGATCCACATGGAGAACAGCTGGGTATGATTACTTTCTGCTCAAGCAATTCTTGAATCTGTCTCTTGATTTCCTCCGACTCAATTATTGATGTTCTGTACAAACCTAAGTTTGGTAAAGAGGCATCCCCAACTAATGAAATTTCATGCTCTATATTCCTTTTAGGTGGCACTGTAACTTCCTCTTGAAACAGATCTTTAAACTTTTCCTGTAACAAACTTACGTCATTCTCTTGAGGGGGAGTTAACGCTGTATATAGTATTACTTTCTTCTTATTCGAGCCAACAAGCTTGATCGCCATAAGCGAATGCTTCACCATTGTTGATCATCCTCTTAACTTGACTTGTAGTAGCTAGCTTCATGGGCAAATATTTCTTACTAGCTAATATCCTGAATTCTTTTCCATCCTTCTTAAACAAATAAGCACGCTCCCTGTGATGTAACACAGCATCTCGTTCCCAAAAATAAGGGTTGCCAAAAATAACTTGAGCTACATCTAATGGTACGACATCGCAGACCACTTCATCGATAAATTTCTCGGTGATAGCAAACTTAAATCGACACTGCATAGTTACCTGTAGCTCTGTATCCTTTTGTATCCACCCCAATGGATAGGGCTTCGGATGGAGAGTGGTTGCTAATCCCTGTTGTTCCACCAAATTTGTTGAGATTAAGTTCTTCTGACTCCCTGATTCGATGATAGCTTCCACAATACTCTGTTTAACTTGAATCTTGACATGGAATAATTCTTCATGGAGTTCTTGATCGAAGTCATTCATCCTTGTCATTAACATTAATTTTGGATCAGGCTGATCTATTTCAAAGACTGTTTCTGCTTCACTAGCTTCTGTCATCAATGTGCTCTTCCTGTTACTTCGTTGATTTTCAAAATCCCGTAACCTCTTTGGTTTAAGATGTGGATGAAGCACCCAGCAAGTGTCCTTCACATGTCCCTTCTCTTTACAGTGTTCGCAAACCCTTTCTTCTCGTTCATTCGCCTGAGACTTGTTTTTGCTTATCTCTCCTTTTCTCGGCATTCTGTCTTCTCCTTTTGTAGCTGTTCTTTTGTTGGACCCGGTTGTAACTCTAGTCTTTTGTTCTATGGCCACAGCTTTAGTAATGGCCTCTTCTATATTTTGTACACTGAATAGCTTTAACTCTCTCCGTATATAGTCAGCAAGTCCTCAATTATATTTACGAAACGTCTCATCATTAGTAATATCCATATCTAGTGTTAAGGCTTGATTGTAGAATTCCGCAATATAATCTTGGACACTTTGCTGATACTTATGCCGGAGATGTTGCCACTTAAACCATCTGTCATCTAAATATCCCACCGGGTAAAAGTGTTTCTTCATAAGTTGCTTAAACTCTGACCATGACATGTTTTCTACATCATACCTTTTCTTGTGAGCTTTCCACCATGTCGAAGCATGGTTAGATAGTTTCAGACTAGCAAAACAAATTTTTTGGGTCTCATTGAGTTGGTGTACTGTGAAATAGGTTTCTAGCTTATCTAACCATCCATCAAGTTTCTCTGCCTCCATGACCCCATCATAGTCAGATATCTCCAACTTGAATTTGACCTTTAGTCCCCCATAAGGATTTTTATTGAGTAGTTCGTCTTCTTCTTCGGTTAGGATTTCTTCATCATCTTCAGCTTCTCCCATGTGTTTTCTGCTTTCTTCTCTTTTTTTTTTTAGGTTTTGATTTGGCAGTACTTGTCTTTATAAACGCAGCTAAGACATTGGTTAACTCTTGTATCTGAAGTTCAAGTTTAGTAAACTTGTCTGCATCTGTTAACTTAGAACCCTTATCGACTTCACTTCCCATCTTAGTTCTAGTACTTCCTCTAGGTTTTCTTGTATCTGGTAGAATGACAGTTGCTTCTCCTGATCGCGTATATTGTTCACGTGTTAAGACCATACACCACACTAACCCTAGAAGTCAGAACGTGGCTCTGATACCACTTGATACACAACGATCAGTGGTACCTAGAGACAGTACTGAATGGAACTAATTATATTTGTTTTAGAAATACGAAAACTGATCAGACAATAGTTAATAAAAGAACAGGTCGCTTATAACTTCTTCTTCTATTGAATTTTACTTAGGATAAAGTATAACTCCTTTACAAACCTAACATGGTTTTTCCCTCAGAGCTCTCTTTCTTCCTCATACGGTACAAGTCCCACCCTATATATATATGTGTAAAACTTGCACCCTAAGAAAATAAAAACTATGAGTTTTACAACTCATCAAACTAGGAATCCTAATCTAAGTAAGGAAAACTCAAACTTGTTGTTCAAACAACTGTCGACCAACTTCTAGAATCTTCCAGATGTTCTCTAGCCTAAACACGGCTCATCCGCAGCTACGATACTCCTGTATCATGGGGTGAGCTTCAGAAGAATATGTATAACACCCTGGTCTCAGCTGTTTCCAGCTTCAACTTTCTTATACACCTTACCGCTGGGAGTTCACCAATTCTGAGCCATGAGCAGGAGCAGGGGACACTCTCTCAGAATTGATTGTTCACTGACTGGAGTGATCCCAAGGCCTTCACAAGGAGACTCTAAACTCCTTCCTACAACACGCCACACTACTAGGCTAGCTGCAAATGCAGCACACCCCACCACACATGGCTCTTTTGGTCGTGGCAAGGCCGAAACCGAAAGAAAAAAGGAAAATTTCTTGTTTGGTCCTAAGCCCATAAGGTTATTTATAGTAGGATCCAACCAGATTTTACCCTTATCCTAGGGTCCAAAATTCTTTGAAAACATGGAAATGACTAATATACCCTACTGTTTAAATATGTGTGAAATAACATAATTCTACCAAATAGGGATTTTATTTATAGGTCCAAATTTAATTAAAACATATAAAGCACCACAAATTTGAGTACATATCTGCTACACTGTTTACAATTTTGAGTACATATCTGCCACACTGCTTACAAATTTGAGTACATATCTGCTACGTACTGCTTACAAATCTGTGCACATATCTGCTACACTGCTTACAAATCTGAGTACATATCTGCTACACTACTTACAAATCTGAGTATATATCTTCCGCACTGCTTACATATTAAGTATGTATCCGTTGGACATATTGAACCTGTAAATATGACCAGAATATAACAATATTAAAACACAGCAACAAAAATAGAATCTATTTCAGTATTTCGCATACGTACTCATGGATCAAACCAAAATAAAGTGACAAAACTATGAATAAAACATAATCAAAAGAAGTTTTTATCAGTACGACATATACGTACTGCGGATTCATAAACCAATAAAATCCGGTTGGACCCTACAAAACATGTTTTGAACCTGCAAATGTGAAAAACATGTAACAGTATTAAAACATAGTGTTTCACATACGTACTGATGGATCAAACTATAACAAGTGAGAATACTATGAAAGAAACAGAATCTAAGAGCAGTTTCTATGAGTATGCCATATATGTACTGCAGATTCATGAACTACAAATCAACTGCATGACAAGAATAATTAAGAATCTATGAGAAACAACAGAATCGAAGCACACAAACGGTATTTCATATACGTACTGATGAATCAAACTAAAACAAGTGAGAGATTTATGAAAGAAACATAATCTAAGAGCAGTTTCTATGAGTATGCCATATACGTACTGTAGATTCATAAAATACAAATCAACTGCATGACAATAATAATTAAGGATCTATGAGAAACAGCAGAATCGAACACATAATACGGTATTTCATATACGTACTGGTCGATCAAACTAAAACAAGTGAGAGATCTATGAAAGAAACAAAATCTAAGAGCAGTTTCTATGAGTATGCCATATATGTACTGCAGATTCATGAACTACAAATCAACTGCATGACAAGAATAATTAAGAATCTATGAGAAACAACAGAATCGAAGCACATACTACGGTATTTCATATACGTACTGATGAATCAAACTAAAAAAAGTTAGAAAACTATGAAAGGAACAGAATAAAAAGCAGTTTCTATGAGTATGTCATATATGTACTGCTGGATAATACGATCTGAAAGTGCAAACAAACCTGATTTTGAAACGAAAACAGAAAGATAATCAAATCGAAAGCTCAAATAAGCTAAAAACTTAATAATCTAACCAACAACTGAATAAATACGAACAAGATTCATAAAAACAAACAAAAACGACCGATCTCCATGATCCAAAATTGAAATCTTAAACATGATTCAAAAACTGTAGCAGAAAGAATGAGTATGTCATATATGTACTGCTGGATAATACGATCTGAAAGTGCAAACAAACCTGATTTTCAAACGAAAACAGAAAGATAATCAAACCGAAAGATAAATAAGCTAAAAACTTAATAATCTAACCAAATAAATGAATAAATACGAACAAGATTCATAAAAAACAAACAACAACGACCGATCTCTATGATCCAAAACTGAAATCTTAAACCTGATTCAAAAATTGTAGCAGAAAGAAGACGGACAGATTACGGAGCATACCTGTAAAAATCACAAAGAATTCTTCAGAAACCCTAGTCCGAAAGCCAGAAGAAGAAAGACACAGAAACCAGATCTGAAATTTCGCTAGATTTTTTTTTAGAAACTGTAAAATAGCCTGCTTAAATATATGTAGGAATGGAAGGGTAGTTTAGGTATTTAAAAATTTCACATGATTTGTCCCGCACGTGTACAATACCTGGGATTAAAAAATTGGGTCCATTTTTATGTTTTCTTTTTATTATGGACCTCTGGTTACTGGGCTTTAGTGGGTGGACCTGCCACTAACTAATACTACTATATTAGTACCTATAGGTAATTCCTACAAGAAAAAAATCTCTAGTTGTTGTCCAACAATCTTTTAGCCCCCACTTGGGTTACAAGCTAACGGTGCTTAGCTCGGCATTAAATTGTTGCTTGAATTTCTTAAAGAAGGATCCATTCTTGTTTCTGTTCCGGCGTGTGGTAGTACTAAAACAATTGGATACTTATGCTTGGAACAGAATCTATATACTCGGCTTAATATTAGCCAGGCAAAATAAATAAATATCTAATTCCGTCCCTTTGTCTTGAGAGTAACAAAAATATGCTATGATAATCAGACAAGAATCAAGGAAGAACAACAAAGAAAGATTATTGAAAGATACTTCTCATAAACTGATAGTAGTAATCGATGTAAAACTCTTCTACAATGTCAGGCCTTATATAGGCTTCAATAAACAGAAAAGGAAATCAACAAAACTAGGAAATAAACCAAAAAACAGAAGCAATGCCTAAATAAGATGCAAGCTAGAAAATTCAGGAAGAAACTACATTAAGAAGCATGCTAGAATTAGGAGAAACGACTAACTCATTGTCGGTAGAAAATTCTTCTTATCAGGATATGTAAGAGGCACTATTTTTCGACACTCCCCCTTAGTGCATACTTACGATCAATTATACCAAAATCACTCCTGAATTTTTCAAATTTAATTCTTCCAAGTGCTTTAGTAAAGATATCTGCAACTTGTTCTTCACTTGGGATGTTCGTAGTTCAATTTCTCGATTTAGTACCTTTTCACGAACGAAGTGATAATGAATTTCAATATGTTTGCTGCGAGCATGAAATACTGGGTTTGCTGCGAGCTTCATTGTGCTTTGGTTATCACATTTGATTGGTATCGGATAATCTACCTTATGGATAATTAATGTCACCAATCAATCTTTTCAGCCAAACACACTCTTGTGTAGCCATAGTTGATGCTATTGTACATACTCTGCTTCAGTGCTAGAAAGAGCCACAGTTCGTTGTTTCTTACTGCACCAAGAAACTGCTGCAGAACCCATATAGAAACAATATCCATTAGTTGTGCGCCTATCGTCTATATCACCAGCCCAATCTGCATCAACGAATCCACGCAAATATAGCTTTTTACTGCCTTTGTACATAAGTCCATATTCTGAAGTACCTTTCACATAACGCAGGATTCTTTTTGCTGCATTCCAGTGAGAAACACAAGGTTTTTCCATAAATTGAGAAATAACTCCAACAGCCTATAAAATATCAGGTCTTGTGATAGTTAAATAGATTAAACTACCTACAAGTTGTATGTATAAGGTTGGATCTTATAGTAACATCCTTTCTTTTTTTCTGTAATTTGAGACAAGTTTCCATAGGTGTAGCCATTGGTTTTGCCTCATCCATGCTAAACTGTTTCATTAAATTTGCAGCATACCCGTTTTGAGAGACAAAATACCCATCCGCCTTTTCTACTTCAAGCCCAAGAAAACATCCAACTTCTCCCAAGTTTTTCATCTCAAACCGAACAGATAAATCACTTTGAAGACGTTTAATTTCAGCAACATCGTCTCCAGTAATTATCATATCATCCACATATAGTAGGATCATGGTACACATATCTGATTTCATCTTAACAAATAGACTGGAATCTGAATCTGAAATCTTAAAACCACAAAATATAAGATATTCAGCAATCTCACTGTACCAAGCTCGCGAAGCTTGTTTAATACCATACAATGCCTTCTTGGTCGACAAACATAATCTGGGTACTTTTCCGAAATAAAACCATGAGGCTGCTCCATAAAAATTTCTCAATCTAATTCACCATAGAGAAATGCATTCTTGACATCAAATTGCCATAAAATCCAAGAATTGTGCGCTGCAAAAGAGATAACACTTCATACAGTTACCATCTTTGCAACAGGACTAAACGTTTCTTCATACTCCAACCCATAATTTTGTGAGAATCCATGAGCAACTAGACGTGCTTTGTACCGATCGATAGTCCCTTCAGCCTTTTTTTTTTTAATTTGTAAACCCATCTACAAGTCACCAGATCCGTGTCTTTTGGCCTAGGTACAAGCTCCCATGTATTGTTCTTTTCTAGGGCAGAAATTTCTTCTTGGATCACTTCTTCCTATTCTAAACTTCCTTGAGCTTCTTTGTAGCATGAAGGCTCAAGACCAACCATATTTCCTGAAAGAAAACATGATGTCACAGTACAAGGATTTAGTTATACCTCATAATCTTTCAAATGATTTGGTTGCTTCCTTATTCTTGTTGACCTTCTTGGAGACCCTTATGGCTTATTTAAGTCTGAAGAGTTACTCCCCTTGTCACTTGACGTATCGTCATCAGCTGAAATGTTGCCAATGTCATCAACTGGAACCATTTGAGAATTTTCTGAATCTTCCCCATTCACAACGTCATCATACTCCAAGATGGAAACATCGTTAGAAATTGTGTAATATGTTGATACCTCATCGAACACCACATCTCGAGAAGTAACACACTTCTTTGTTTCTGGATTCATGCATTTCCACCCTTTCCTACATGGATCATACCCACAAAAATGCACTTTCTTGCTTTTGGGTCTAGCTTAGTCCTATACTTTTAGGAACATGTACATAACAAACAGACCCAAATACACGAAAGTAACTCACATCTGGTTTTCTATTAAATAAATTTTGAAAGGGAGATTTTTCAGTACTTAGCCATGGAGGTAATAGGTTAATCTCATGACAAGAACATTGCATTGCTTCGGCCCAAAGTTCTCTAGGAAGATTCTTATCGTGCAACCATGATAAGCTTACTGAGGTAAGATGTGCAATCTTCTTTTCTGCTACCCCATTCTGTTGCGGAGTGCTTGGGCATGTCATTTGTCGACGAATACCGTGATGGCTGCAATAGTTAAGAAACTCATCCGACATATATTTACCTCCATTGTCAATTCGCAAGCATTTTATTTTTGTTCCAAACTCCTTCTCTACTAAATTTTTGAACTCCAGAAATTTTGAGAAAGCTTCACTTTTTTTTTCCATAAAATACACCCATGTGTATCTTGAGAAATCATCAACAATAATTAACATGTAATGAAGACCACTGCAGCTTGGTGTTCTGGTTGGACCCATTACATCTGAATGCACTAACTTAAACATCTTGGATGAACGGTTAACTGAATTTTTAAATGGAAGGCGATGAGATTTACTGTATTGGCAGCCTTGGAAAACCACATCATGTTGTATTCTATCCAGATCAGGAATACCTTCAAGCAACTTATTTGAAGAGATTTGGTGTAACAGCTGGTAGCCTATATGTCCCGATCTTGCATGCCAGATAGATGCGCGATCATTGCGACTTGTATTCACCACAAAAACTTCATTTGCAGTCATAACAAACAAAGATTCTTTTTTCTTTCCAGTAAAAAGGATATCAACAGTCAAAGATTGTATATTCTCTATAATCTTAACATCATTTGGACCAAAAAGAACATACCTTCCTGAATTGGTAATCTGAGGAACAGATAAAAGATTCTTCTTTAGGCCTGGCACATGATAAACATCATCTATAGCTATGTTATCACAGTTTGTGTTGTTAACTTTGATATTCAGCTTCCCTTCTGTTGATGGTGGTTTTTAGCTTAGGGTTAAAATCGTAAAACCATACATCTGAAATGACGTCACTACGCCCACTAGCGCATTTATTGAATCAATCAGCATGCCTACGTAAGAATTACCAGGGTACCTTTATTTTTTTATTTTTTTATTTTTTTTTATATATATACACGTTTCTTGTTCCACGGCAGAACCCTTATTACTAACTGACATCACCTCTGTATATGCCTAACCCTGATCCTCTCACCGTGCCAATGGAAAACCATGCCAGCCACATCTCTGCGCCAAGGCATGCCAACCATGCCAGCCGCACCACTATGCCAGTGGCAAACCATGCCAGCCACGTCTCCACGCCAAGGCATGCCAGCCGTACCAGCATGCCAATGGAAAACTATGCCAGCCACGTCTCCGCGCCAAGGCATGCCAACCATGCCAGCCGCACCACCGTGCCAATGGCAAACCATGCCAGCCACGTCCCTGTGCCAAGGCATGCCGACCATGCCAACCGCACCACCGTGCCAATGGAAAACCATGCCAGCCACGTCTCTGCACCAAGGCATGCCGACCATGCCAACCGCACCACCGCGCCAATGCCAAAGCCATGCCATCCCTAAACCATGCCGTTGGCTGCCAAACGAAGGGTTGCAACAATCAACGACCACCCTTCCATCTGAGATGCAGATCTCAGCCGTCCAAGTTCGCCACCAAACGTATGACAACTTGCGGCCCAAAGTCAAACATCACGGTTTTCCAAAAACCCTAATTTTGGCCGCGCCTACACTATGCCAAAGCCATGCCATCCCTAAACTATGCCGCTAGCTGCCAAATGAAAGGTTGCTAAAATCAACGGCCACCCTTCCATCTGAGATGCAGATCTCAGCCGTCCAAGTTCGCCACCAAGCGCGTGGCAACTTCTAGCCTAATGCCAAAACTACACGGTTTTTACCAAACCCTAATTTATGGCGGAGCCTAAAGCGTGCACGAGCATGCCACCATGCCGCTGGCTACCAACATCCCTTCGAATTCTTCATGAGTTTTACTTTCGGGCTGTTTACACCCCCCGAACGAGCTCAAAACATAAATATTCTAGCGATAAGGGATATGAAATTCTTTTCAGTATAGAATGGAGGGGCGGACCATCAAAATCCGAGTCCGTACGAGAATTCTACCGCGATTCTAGTTAAGGGCGCTAATTAGGTGTTTATGGGTAAAAATCGTTTCCGCCGATTTCGGTAAATTCGGTAGGTGAGTGAGAAACTGGTTCAAACCCTAAACAAATGTGCTGCACGTGAGCACTTTATAGATTCGAGAGATCAATCTGTACAAGTCCGGCCTAAACCAAGAAATGGCCATTCCAGACTTGCTTCGGTCACAAAGTGGAGGAGAAGGGTTGATTTGGGGAGGGAAGCAAATAAAGGTTTTGAGACCAGAATAATTATGGGAGAGCAGTGTCTCGACTTGTATCAGAAAGTGAAAGCTTCGGAAGCTTGCAAGAGATGAAAGCTTTTTGGAGAGCTTGCAAAGTTGCCTTTTTTGAGAGTGTTATATTTTTCTCCTGACCGAGACTTGTTGTCTGGTGGAAAAAGGTAAGACCTATTTATACAAGTCGAGATTGAAACGTACCCTGGCCTCATGAAGGAAGAGAGTAAAGGGTAAAATAATGGGAGGAGGTGGTAACCACATGGTGCTAATGGGTGAAAACGTTTTCACCATTATTTCCTCATTTATTTGACCGCTTTATTCCTATTCACGCTTTCTTAATGTGAGCGTAGTGTACGCTGTAAGCTGTGACCGCCAAACCAAGACCCTGGAAAGCATCCCCGGTTTGTGTTGATGTCTCGAGTGTTGGTTGCATCTTGAGTGCAAGTGGTGCCGCTAGGGCGCATGTGGCATGTGCCACCGGCATGTGCGGAATGCCTTTGTTTGCGAGTTGCACCTCGAGCGCAAGTGGCAATGCCGAGCTGCTAGTGGCGTGTGTGGCATGTGCCAATGGCATGTGTGGAATGCCTTGGTGGTAGGTTGTACGTTGAGTGTAAGTGGCAATGCATAGAGCCGCTAGTGGCGTGTGTGGCATGTGCCAATGGCATGTGCGGAATGCCTTGGCGGTAGGTTGCACGGTTTGCAAGTTAGGCTACCAGCGTGGGTTTTGGCATGTGCCAATGGCGCGTACGGCAAAGTTGGCCTAGGTTGCACGGCTTGCAGGTTGGGCTACCTGCATGCGCCAATGGCATGAGTGGCCAAGTTGAATCATGGCCCGTGTTTAGAAAAGCTACCAGCGAGCGTGTTGGCATGTGCCAATGCCATGCTCGGCCATTAGGGCCACGTCCTGGTAAGAAAATCTACCAGCGAGCGTGTTGGCATGTGCCAATGGCATGCGTGGCCAATTTTGGTCGCGCCTTGGTAGAAAAGGCTACCAGCGAGCGTGCTGGCATGTGCCAATGGCATGCGTGGACAATTTGGGTCGCGCCCTGGTAGAAAAAGCTACCAGCAAGCGTGTTGGCATGTTCCAATGGCGTGCGTGGCCAATTTGGGTCGCGCCCCGGTAGGAAAAGCTACCAGCGAGCGTGTTGGCATGTGCCAATGGCATGCGTGGCCAATTTGGGTCGCGCCCGGTAGGAAAAGCTACCAGCGAGCGTGTTGGCATGTGCTAATGGCATGCATGGCCAATTTGGGTTGCGCCCTGGTAGGAAAAGCTACCAGCGATCGTGTTGGCATGTGCCAATGGCATGCGTGGCCAATTTGGCCTAGGTTGCATGATTTGCAAGCCTAGGCGTGGGCGCCATTTTGGCATGGCATGGTTAGTGCCAAGGTAAGGGTGCTTGGCTTGGCGTGTCGTGACTAGCGTAGCTAGGGCCAAGGCAAAGTGCGTTTGGCATAGCGCGGCTAGCTCGGGCTAAATGTAGCTGGCATGATTTGCCATTGGCACGGAGGTGCGGCTAGCATGGTTGGCATGCTTTGGCACGTTTGGTGTGGTGGCATGATTTGCCATTGGCACAGAGGTGCGGCTAGATTGGGCTAGGTGTGGGCTGGCATGATTTGCCATTGGCACGAGGTGCGACTAACATGGTTGGCATGCTTTTGCGCGTTTCGGTGCGGCTGGCATGATTTGCCATTGGCACGGAGGTGTGGATAGGGCCAAGGTAAGTGTGTTTGGCTTGGCGTGGTGTGATTAGCGTAGCTAGGGCCAAGGCGAGTGTATTTAGCATGGCGCGGCTAGCTTGGGCTAGGTGTGGTCGGAATGATTTGCCATTGGCACGGAGGTGCGGCCTGACATGGTTGGCATGCTTTGGCGCGTTTTGGTGTGGCTGGCATTGTTTGCCATTGGCACGAGGTGCGGCTAGCTTGGGCTAGGTGTGGCTGGCATGATTTGCCATTGACACGGAGGTGCGGCTAACATGGTTGGCATGCTTTGGCGCGTTTTTGTGTGGCTGGCATGATTTGCCATTGGCATAGAGGTGTGGCTAGCTTGCACTAGGTGTGGCTGGCATGATTTGCCATTGGCACGGAGGGGAATTAGGGTTTTGTTTGTCGTAACCCTAATTTGAAAAAAATACCCCCTATTAATTACTGATTACATGCATTAAATGTCCTAATAAATGTGTCACTGGTGACATTAGGTTATTTGGGGTTTTACGATTTTACCCTTTGTTTAAAAACCACCATCAACATTAAGTCCCCTGCTTAGCTCGGAACAGGAGCTTTGTTGGGAGGTAAGCATAAGATGGTGACAAACTATCAACAACAAACCGTAAAGAAAATTGAGGAGGCTCGTCTGACCTTTTTATAAATAGGATTTGGAATCCTTGCCTCTGGCAGTTTTGCGCAAATCGGGAGGCTGGCACAATTGGGAAGTTAGTGTCGTGAGAGACAGGAAGCTGGGCGGCATTGAGAAGTTGTTGCGAGTTGGGAAGCTGAGCATGCTAGCTGGCGGGACCGACGCAAAGTGGGAAGCTGATCGTGCTAGCTGGCGGGACCGGTGCAAGATGGGGAAGCTGAGCGTGCTAGCTGGCGTGACTTGCGCAAGATGGGGAAGCTGAGCGTGCTAGCTGGCGTGACTTTGCGCAAGATGGGGAAACTGAGCGTGCTAGCTGGCGGGACCGGCGCAAAATGGGAAGCTAATTGTGCTAGCTGGCGTGACTTGAGTTGGGAAACTGAGCGTGCTAGCTGGCGGGACCGGCGCAAGGTGGGGAAGCTGAGCGTGCTAGCTGGCGTGACTTGGGCGGCATTGGGAAGTTGGGCGCAATTGGTGGGACCGGTGAAACTTGGGCAACATTGGGAAGTTGGGCGCCCTTGTGGGCCCGTTCCTTATATGCACGATTTTTGGTATAGGGAATTCCTTCCCTATTTCAGAATCTCCACGCCCATATATAAAATCCCCCTCTCTCATCTTGCACCTTATTCCTTTCATCCTTTCCTACTAGCGGTAGAGTCACAAAGAAAACCGGCTTCCAGGTATGGCTTCCAGTACTTCTCTTGTTTCCCTTTTCATGTAGGTGTAAACCCTAAGAGCAGGCGTTTTTCTTTTATAATCCTTGCGATGATATTGCGCATATGATTTCTTGGCGTGCTTCTTGTAGAAAATATTGTGTATATGCACCCAAGGGAAATACTGCATATATGATTCGAACCCATAGAAAAATGCTCCATATATAATTTTGAACCCGAAGAAGGATACCATGGACGCATTCGAACCCGTAGAAAATACTGCGTATATAGTTTTAAAACCGAAGAAGGATACCGCAGACGCACTTGATCCCGTATAAAATACTGCGTATATAATTTTGAACCCGAAGAAGGATACTGCAGACGCACTTGAGCCCGTATAAAATACTGCGTATATAATTTTGAACCCAAAGAAGGATACTGCAGACGCACTTGAGCCCGTATAAAATACTGCGTATATAATTTTGAACCCTGAAGAAAATACTGCGTGTGCAGTTTTGAACCCGTATAGAATACTGTATATGAATCCCGAAGAAGGATACTGTGTATGTGCTTCATATGACTTCGAACCCATAGGAAATATTGCATATATAAATTTCTGACCTGAAGAAAATACTGCGCGTGCAGTTTTGAACCCGTAGAGAATACACCCTCTCTATTTTTTTGTTGTTGTTGGGTGCGGTTATGTGTCAGGGAGATAATTTTGTCTTTCTCCGTGTGCAGGTATCTCGTCACTAAGTTTTTATGAAGAAATCCGACAAGATGTTACCTGAACAAAATTTCGCCTCATCGAAGGATGTTCATAGTTCCAAACCAAACACGGATGACGAATTCTTTGCTAGACCCCTCACCCCCTCTTCGCAAGAATCACCTGTGTTTCGTGCCAATCTTGTTAACCGGTGGTGAAGATGAAAAGAAGACACGTTTGGTTCGCCTGCAGAACACCATACGGTTCTTTGTCTTCATAAAGGGGTATATTCTTCTTCCAACATTGATTTCGGGATGTGTCAAAGCCCATTGGGTTCTTTTGATAGATGGGTTGAGTTCATGGTGAGTAGGGAGCACATAAATACCAACTTGACTCGAGCGCAGATTATTGATCTTTGTCGGAGCTTGAAGAAATCTCCAGATTAGGAAGGATATCCCGGGCTTGGTTGCTTTCATCTCCGGATGGTGTTCGGACACCCATACGATCATATGTAGATGGGGTGAAATAACTTTCTCCTTGGAGAGTGTGGCTCTCTTCTTTGAATCTTTCGGTGGCGGGAATCTTAATATCCAATTGTCTGAAGGTGAGGAGAAGATGCGGGAAGACCTTGCCGCTAAGTTGGGAGATTACGATCGAAAAGACTCCACCGCGAAGTCGAAGGATTCTGCCTGGAAAGAAGATGAAAAGTGCTTTTACAGCTGGTGGATATCTCAATGGTTTTCGGACGAGTTGGAACCTAAACAGAAAAGCAGTGATCTTCATGTTGCAGCATTTTTGGCTCTCTGGTTGTCTAGAGACATTTTTGATGACAGTTCTGGCAAGAAGGAAATAAGACCAGAGTTGCTAGTGATTGCTGTGAAGTTAGCAAAAGGTGAAGTTCTTCCCATTGGTAAGTTATTCCTTGTTTCCCTTTATGTGCATCTGGATCACCTAGTTGCAAACATGCGAGTTTCGAATGGTTTCATGAAAGTGGATTCATATGTGCACGTTGCTTTTCGCAAGCTCGGCTATGGGAGCACTTTGAGAAGTATGCTCAGAAACCGTTGCCTTCGATTCCCGCGAGTTGGGGCGGCTCCCGAATTCTTCGATGGGTGAACAAGCATCTAAAAGTTGGCATGAGCTTGGTTAGTTTTCTCGATAAGTCGCATGAAATCAGTTTTCGTCCATGGGAGCCGGTCCATAGGTCGGTGACTCAAATTGACACCTTTGCTTCTGCTCCGATCGTGTCTTTATCTTCTGACAACAACTTGAGTGTTGGTGAAAACTTGTTTATTCAAAGATGCATGTCCGGCTATATCTTTGTCTTTCTTCATAGGGTCTTTCCGAATAGCCGCTTACAATATTGACCGTCTTTTGCTCGTCACATGGGTTTCGATCAAGGGGTGCCTCTTGCATACCAAATTGGTGGTTCCTAAGGATTCATTGCATGCCGCTCTCAATGCCGGTGCCCTTGAGCGGGTATCCGCCTTCCCTTCTTTCAGACGGGAAGAGTAACCCGACGACTTTTGGCTATAATGAGTTAAGCACGATGAGTTCACTATGATCCAAGATTTTGTAAATAACGTGGTGGAGAATGTTCGTTGTAAACCTTCCCGGCAGTTTTGAAGAAGTATCCAATGTTGAGAGATCCCAGCGAAAGTTGCATGGCAACTCGGAAAGTCCCCAGGCAAAGGAACAGAGAACGAAGAAATGTGCTGGCGGGTTCCGGGAGGTTTCAAAAGATCATTCCGCAGCTCTCGTGTCTTTCAGTTCTTCCATTAACCAGGTATGTGTCGCCTCCTTGTTGGGTTATCTCAAAACACGTGAATTTCTGCTGAAAACATGTGTCTTGTTTTTTCCAGGGCTTCGGTAGTGTTAATGCTTTGCTGCCCTTGCACGTTGCCGAGAGACGGCAATTTCTTGAAGAATTCGGCGGACTGAGCCTACTCATAGTGGTGATGTGTCGAGAAAGAAGAAAGTTCGACAAGTGAGAGTGATTCCTGCGCAAAGACTGGCTCTTTCTCTCGGGAAGTGGTTCGGTGAGTTTCGCGCTTCTTTTCTTTCTTCTTCAGTTTTTTTTTTTTTTTTTTGAAAAAATGTCTTACTCAAGTTCGCAGGAGGAATCTGGTTCGGAGGACGATTCGGGGTGGAGCCACAAGAAAACTTGCCTTTGGTGACCACCGCCGGTGACTTGGAGATGGGAGTTAGCCAATTGCCGGGCACATATGTGGATCAAAAGGTGGATGGTTCTCTGATGGTTGCTGCCGTAGACATGGAAGAAGACCCTTTGCGAGTCGTGAGGCCAATTAGTGTGCGCCATTTTGATCCCTCGTACTTGGTTCCTTATCCAGTCATGTCTTTGGTTGGCGGTTTTTAATCTTGGCTAAGTATGAGACGTTGTACACCAGAATGCGGGAGAAGTATGGACATATGGCCACAACCAAGAAGGTCACTAGTCGATTTTGCGGTTTGGTTAAGCGTGTGGAAGAGGCTTTATCTTCCATCGAGGATATGCGTGAGGTGATTTGGTCACACCATTTTAGAAGACGTTATTCCGACCCGGGAGCACCATCGCGACGTGTGCGTAGAAAAGGAGTTTAACGCTTCGTGGTTTGTCGAAGGCCTTGATGAGATCCCGGAAGTCGAAATATGCAGCAATCGAAAGCCTTTTTCAGAGGAGAGGAGATTGACGGGAGGTAGAACTCGAAAAGCTTTCCAAGATGTTAACTATGAAGAGAGCGGCTCTTGCTGACGCAAAGTTGACTTTCTCCAAGAAAAGCAGACCTCTGTTGGATGATTTTCCTTGAATGTTTCTCTGTTAAACTTTCATTTAGGTTCTTCTTCTTTTTTTTTTTTTTTGAAAAACATACTGGATGTCTGGTTCAAGGTTCGAATGGTTTTGATAGACATCGGGTAACTTTTGAGGATATTGGATTATTTATGGGATGAATGGTTTTGATAATATGACTCTGATTATGTTTTGTGAAAGGAATATTGCTTTTATGAAAGTGTGTGCTAGCAATAGGCACAAGACGCAGTTAGTATGACGGTTTTATTAAGAACCTAAAACAGATCGTATATCTTTTGATCTAAATTTACTCACTTCATAGGTTTTGCGAACACGCCCCTCTCCATGTAAAAGGAGGCTTTGCTGGTAGCATCGCCAGCAAGTCCCCAATCGTTAGTAGCATCTTCAACGAGTCCCCAGTGTAGTTTTTACAACTGGTAACCGGGTTGTCTGGCAGTTGAGTCGGATTGAGTCGCCGGGTTGTCTGGCAGTTGAGTCGGATTGAGTCGCCTTCCCCTACCATCTTGACATCGGGTGAAGAACGAGATCGACGATCGACATTGTAGCCGATAGATCAATCCTCCCGCCTGTGGTCGCCAATTGTTT
This sequence comes from Papaver armeniacum, assembly GCA_023531295.1. NCBI lineage: Eukaryota > Viridiplantae > Streptophyta > Magnoliopsida > Ranunculales > Papaveraceae > Papaver > Papaver armeniacum. Next base: position 194,628 of record JAJJWW010012741.1, read on the forward strand.
ATGGGTAAAAATCGTTTCCGCCGATTTCGGTAAATTCGGTAGGTGAGTGAGAAACCGGTTCAAACCTAAACAAATGTGCTGCACGTGAGCACTTTATAGATTCGAGAGATCAATCTGCACAAGTCCGGCCTAAACCAAGAAATGGCCGTTCCGGACTTGCTTCGGTCACAAAGTGGAGGAGAAGGGTTGATTTGGGGAGGAAGCAAAGAAAGGTGTTGAGACCAGAATAGTGCGGGAGAGAAGTGTCTCGACTTGTATCAGAAAGTGAAAGCTTCGGAAGCTTGCAACAGATGAAAGCTTTTTGGAGAGCTTGCAAAGTTGCATTTTCTGAGAGTGTTATATTTTTCTCCTGACCGAGACTTGTTGTCTGGTGGAAATAGGTAAGACCTATTTATACAAGTCGAGATTGAAACGTACCCTGGCCTCATGAAGGAAGAGAGTAAAGGGTGAAATAATGGGAGGAGGTGGTAACCGCATGGTGTTAATGGGTGAAAACGTTTTCACCATTATTTCCTCATTTATTTGACCGCTTTATTCCTATTCACGCTTTCTTAATGTGAGCGTAGTGTACGCCGCAAGTTGTGACCACCAAACCAAGACCCCGGAAAGCATCCCCGGTTTGTGTTGATGTCTCGAGTGTTGGTTGCATCTTGAGTGGAAGTGGTGCTGCTAGGGGCGCATGTGGCATGTGCCACTGGCATGTGCGGAATGCCTTTGTTTGCGAGTTGCACCTCGATCGCAAGTGACAATGCCAGAGCTGCTAGTGGCGTGTGTGGCATGTGCCAATGGCATGTGTGGACTGCCTTGGTGGTAGGTTGTACGTTGAGTGTAAGTGGAAATGCATAGAGCTGCTAGTGGCGTGTGTGGCATGTGCGGAATGCCTTGGCGGTAGGTTGCAGGGTTTGCAAGTTAGGCTGCCAGCGTGGGTTTTGGCATGTGCCAATGGCGCGTACGGCCAAGTTGGCCTAGGTTGCACGGCTTGCAGGTTGGGCTACCAGCATGCGTGTTTTGCATGCGCCAATGGCATGCGTGGCCAAGTTGAATCATGGCCCGTGTTTAGAAAAGCTACCAGCGAGCGTGTTGGCATGTGCCAATGGCATGCTCGGCCATTAGGGCCACGTCCTGGTAAGAAAAGCTACCGGCGAGCGTGTTGGCTTGTGCCAATGGCATGCGTGGCCAATTTTGGTCGCGCCTTGGTAGAAAAGGCTACCAGAGAGCGTGTTGGCATGTGCCAATGGCATGCGTGGCCAATTTGGGTCGCGCCCTGGTAGAAAAAGCTACCAGCGAGCGTGTTGGCATGTGCCAATGGCGTGCGTGGCCAATTTGGGTCGCGACTTGGTAGGAAAAGCTACCAGCGAGCGTGTTGGCATGTGCCAATGACATGCGTGGCCATTTTGGGTCGCGCCCAGTAGGAAAAGCTACCCGGAGCGTGTTGTCAGTGCCAATGGCATGCGTGGCCAATTTGGGTCGCGCCCTGGTAGGAAAAGCTACCAGCGAGCGTGTTGGCATGTGCCAATGGCATGCGTGGCCAATTGGGGTCGCGCCTAGGTGGAAAAAGCTACCAGCGAGCGTGTTGGCATGTGCCAATGGTATGCGTGGCCAATTTGGGTCGCGCCCTGGTAGGAAAAGCTACCAGCGAGCGTGTTGGCATGTGCTAATGGCATGCATGGACAATTTGGGTCGCTACTGGTAGGAAAAGCTACCAGCGATCGTGTTGGCATGTGCCAATGGCATGCGTGGCCAATTTGGCCTATGTTTCATGATTTGCAAGCCTAGGCGTGGGCGCCATTTTGGCATGGCATGGTTAGGGCCAAGGTAAGGGTGCTTGGCTTGGCGTGGTGTGATTAGCGTAGCTAGGGCCAAGGCAGAGTGCATTTGGCATGGCGCGGCTAGCTTGGGCTAGGTGTGGCTGGCATGATTTTCCATTGGCACAGAGGTGCGGCCATCATGGTTGGCATGCTTTGGCGCATTTTGGTGTGGTCACACGATTTTCCATTGGCACTGAGAGGTGCGGCTAGCTTGGGCTAGGTGTGGCTGGCATGATTTTCCATTGGCACGGAGGTGCGGCTAACATGGTTGGAATGCTTTGGCGCGTTTTGGTGTGGCTGGCATGATTTTCCATTGGCACAGAGGTGTGGCTAGCTTGGGATAGGTGTGGCTGGCATGATTTTCCATTGGAACGGAGGGGAATTAGGGTTTTGTTCGTCGTAACCCTAATTTGAAAAAATACCCCCTATTAATTACTGATTACATGCATTAAAAATGTCCTAATAAATGTGTCACTGGTGACATTAGGTTATTTGGGGTTTTACGATTTTACCCTTTGTTTAAAAAACCACCATCAACATTAGGGTTTCAGCATACCAAACCCTAATTTAGACGAAACCGCATGCGCTTCCCTACCATGTCGGCATTCCCTTCACGGCTGATAAAACGAAGGCGTGCGGAAATCAACGACCACCCTTCCATCTTAGATGCAAATCTTAGCCGTCCAAGGTTGCCAGACCAACGCATGGTAACCTTTGGCCCAACGCCAAAACCCTAGTTTTGGCCACGCCCAAACCGCGCCAAGGCATGCCGACCATGCCACATGTGCCAATGGCATGCCTTGCCAGCCACCTTGCCGCGCCTAAGCCATACCATGCCGGACTTCCCTTCACGGCTGCTAAAACGAAGGCGTGCGGCAATCAACGACCACCCTTCCATCTTAGATGCAAATCTTAGCCGTCCAAGGTCGTCAGCTAACGCATGGTAACCTTAAGCCCAACACCAAAAACCTAGTTTTGGCCATTCCCAAACCGCGCCAAGGCATGCCGACCATGCCACATGTGCCAATGACATACCGTGCCAGCCACCTTGCCGTGCCTAAGCCATACCATGCCGGCCTTCCCTTCACGGCTGTTAAAACGAAGGTGTGCGGCAATCAACGGCCACCCTTCCATCTTAGATGCAAATCTTAACCATCCAAGGTCGCCAGCCAACGCATGGTAACCTTTGGCCTAACGCCAAAACCCTTGTTTTGGCCACGCCCAAACCGCGCCAAGGCATGCCGACCATGCCACATGTGCCAATGGCATGCCGTGCCATCTACCTTGCCGCGCCTAAGCCATACCATGTCGGCCTTCCCTTCACGGCTACTAAAACGAAGGCGTTAGGGAATCAACGGCCACCCTTTCATCTTAGATGAAAATCTTAGCCATCCAAGGTCGCCAGCTAATGCATGGTAACCTTTGGTACAACGCCAAAACCCTAGTTTTGGTCACTCCCAAGCCGCTCCAAGGCATGCCGACCATGCCACATGTGCCAATGGCATGCCGTGCCAGCTACTTGCCGCGCCTAAGCCATACCATGCCATCCTACCCTTCACGGCTGCTTAAACGAAGGCGTGCGGCAATCAACGGCCACCGTTCCATCTTAGATGCAAATCTTATTCCAAAGTCGCCAGCCAACGCATGGTAACCTTTTGCCCAACGCCAAAACCCTAGTTTGGCCACGCCCAAACCGCGCCAAGGCATGCAGACCATGCCACATGTGCCAATGGCATATCGTGCCGGCCACCTTGCCACGCCTAAGCCATACCATGCCGGCCTTCCCTTCACGGCTGCTAAAACGAAGGCTTGCGACGATCAACGGTCACCTTTCCATCTAAGATGCATATCTTAGCCGTCCAAGGTTACCAGACCAGCGCGTGGCGACTTTTGGTCCGACACCAAGCCATAGTTTTGGTCGCGCCCAAACAATGCCAGAACCCTAACTTTTGGCCGTGCCTAAACTATGCCATATTAAAGCTATGCCGGCCATGCTTTCCTGCCACTGGCTACCAAACGTAGGGTTGCAATAATCGACGGCTACCTTTCCTCTCAAGATGCAAAATCTCGACCGTTGAAGGTTACCACCGAGCCGACAAGTCTCCCAAGCTTAACTTTCCAAACAACAACAACATGCTACACGTTTTCCACGAAAACACTCGAGACATCAACACATGTCACAAACTGGGGGATGCTCATTAGGGTTTTGGTTTGGCAGTTTAAAGCGTGCGGCGTACACTACGCCCGTTACAAGAAAGTGTCATAAAAATGAGTCGGTTAGTAAATACAAGGAGTAATGGTGAAACTTTTCTTTCATTATGGAACATCAATTCCATGCGTTACCCGTTACCACCTCCTTCCACTTTACTTAGCCGTTTCCATTTCTTATGAGACCAGAGTACGTTTTGTTACGACCTGTATAAATAGGTCTTACCTATTCCCACCAAAGAACAAGTTTTAGGTCAGGAACATACAACACCCAGAAATCACCTGCTAGCTTTCCCATCTGTTAGCTTTCACTTTGCTAGGATTTACACCAATTTAGAAGAAAAAAATATTTCTACAGATTTATGGAAGGCATACCTATGGCTAGGGTTTGCACCAACACAAGAAAACAAGAAAAAAATTGAAAGAGAAACGCTGGAGTACATAGCTGGAATATGCTTTCCCACTTTATTGATACCACGCTACCGCTAACACCAGGACGTGATAACAAAGGAGAGCCAACCCCTTTCATAGGCATAACACTTTTGGAATTTGAATAAGGAAAGGATTTCCTGTTTGACCTACGTATGGAAAGAGGCAACTGGGTCCACAAGAACAAGTCCACGCCACGCCAAGCCAGAGCCGTGCCAAGCCAGAACCGTGCCAAGCCAACAGTTCGCCCCATGCCCAGCCAACAGTCCGCGCCATACGAAATCCAAGCCGACGTCCATGCCAAGCCAGCATTCACACCAAGCCAGCGCCCATTCCAAGACGATCCAGCGCTAACAACTTGCATCTTTACAGCAGCTTGCATCTTTCTAGCACCAGCACCTTGCATCCTTCCAGCGCTAAAAGCTTGCGTCCTTCCAGCAGGCGCCACCGCTACCGGTCAGTAGCCAAAGTTGCAGCGTTGACGCCAACACTCGGTGGCCAAACCAAATTTACGCAAAGCCGCGAACGCAAGGATCAAAGATTATTCCTTCATCCTAACAAAGTGATATTAAAACGCCACCTGTCGACACCAGCGACGCACAAAATGTCCCTTCAGGAATTACACCTCCGATCACCAGAGCCACTCCTACTCCACCATCAGAACGAGAGACCGGGGAAGCCAGAATAAGACGCCCTCCTTTTACCGCTGTTGATCTGGTGAAAAGATGAAAGGATTTCGTAGGGCTCAGACGGACATGGATACAACTCAGAAAAAGATACCTATTTTCCTCAAGATCTTAACAAGAGTCACATCAACCCTAGACGGAGATGGCAAGAAATACTGTTAACATCCGGGCACTTTAGCAGGACGCACGTTTATAGACGAAGAGGCACGCGTGGCTCTTGAACGCCAAGTATAAGGGAATCAACAATCCAATTTCATCAAACGTGGAGATTAGGAACGACTTCTCCAAAATCAAGGCAAAGAAAATCAGCAACCCTCCTGAGTTCACGAAGACCCTCTTCCCGTCAGGAGATGCATGATTTCTGAGGACTTCGCCCACAAAATCATGCAGTCTATGATAATACACTTTATATGAGATTCCATATTTTTCTAAGGCGCAAAACGTCAAGATGTATTTTCAGCCATTAACCGCACTACATCAGGAAAGCAGCAGTCTCCAGCCGGGGAAGCTGTTCCCAAACCCCAACCTCTTCTGGAAAGCACGATTGATGAATGGCGGGACTCATAACCGTTGTTCGCGTGAAGGGTGTGAACCCATTTGCCGCTTATTTGTTGATACCAACCAGAGCTTCACCACAACAAAGAATCACTACAAAGATCTACACGGAATCTCTTCATTTGTCAAAGCTCGAGATGACACGATCAACCAAAAGGCCATAACCACAACAAGGTCATATAATCTTCAAGGGTGTAGCGCAAGAATATCATCATCTCTTTGTCTAGAAAACACCTTTAACACTTTACGAGGCTGCGGCGGATCCCACTTTGTTCGCAGGAAAACAACCCGAGAAACTAAATAAAAAGTGCGGCCAAGGGAATTTGCTCATTCATCGATCCATTCCGCAGACACGGCTAAAAAATTTTCTTGAAGAAACAGAGGGAGCCACGGTAAACAACATAACTCTCTCATTCCTACCTCTTCGCTATCTGAGAATATTTCGTCCATGTGCATCCCAGCAACACATCCAGAAGAGTACAATAAGTTTGTATCAAATCCCGTGGATATGGACTCAAGTCGATGCAATAAAAATAGGATACACAAGGGGAATACCAGCACCTTTACGCTTTCACTCCCCTCAATCTGGTTATTTCTGATTTCAACATCATTACTGCCGAAGTTTTACGAGCTGCGGAATTTCTCAACATGAATTCATGCATATGCATCGAAGACTCCAAAAGCACGCCACAAAGATACATTCACATATTCGTCCATGCTATCGGATCTAACAGAAATATAACTAGGGACTGCTCACCGCATCCCATTCCATACCACAATCCAAGATTCAGAAGCTAGTTCGAAGGGTGTCTCTTGGGGCAAAGTCTTTGAAGACTTGATGGCAGCACATTGTCAACAGAATGTCTCCCAACTCATCTATTTCATCATGTGGCTTCTGAAGATTTCTACCATCCACATCGTATCATCATCGCGATCAGAAGGTCCATACACTGAACAACCTAAAGTCAAAGATGGACCGACAATACAACCACAATCTCCAAGATTAGCCCTGACATAATCTTTACCGAGCATATATTTCATCCATCCATCCCAAGAATGCAATGGAATTTGGTAAATTTTGGAATCCACTGGATGGATACTGCAAACGAAAGCACGGATCCAGACGAGCAACGGAAAGCAGAAGAGGGTCGATATCTCTTTTCATACGGGGTGGAGTTTCTAGAGTTTGAACATAATAAAGGTTCCTTCTTGCGCCATGAACGGGAATAGATGACTGGGCGCGACTATGCCATCTCGGGCCCGCAACATCCCTCCCGATTTCTTCCTGAGTTTCACTGTCGGGCTGTTTTCGCCTCCTAAACTAACTCAAAACCTAAATATTCCCGCGTAAGTAGATGGGATATTCTTTTTCGATCATAATTAAGGGGCGGACCGTCAAAATCCGAGTTCCTATGAGAATTCTACAACGATTTTAGTAAGGGGCATTAATTAGGGTTTCGGCATGCCAGACCCTAATTTAGACAAAGTTGCCATCATCCCACGGATCTGAAGCAAGTTGTTATCTTCGCGAAGCCGTCGTCACCTTCCCATAGAACTGAAGAAAGTTGTTATCTTCCCGAAGCCGTCGTCACCTTCCCATAGAACTGAAGAAAGTTGTTATCTTCCCGAAGCCGTCGTCACCTTCCCACGTAGGCGAAGCAAGTTGTTATCTTCCCGAAGCCAGTCTTCACCTTCCCACGGAACCGAAGCAAGTTGTTATCTTATCGAAGCCAACGCTCACGGATCCTTTCCAATCCACACGATACCTGTAGCTCCCATTCAAAGCCGAATAATGCTGACGGCTTTTTCCAAGCCAATCCAACGCTCACGGCTCCTTTCCAAGCCGCACGATACCTGCGGCTCCTATTCCAAGCCGACCAATGCTGACGGCTCTTTCCAAGATAATCCAACACTCACGGATCCTTTCCAAGCTGCACGATACCTGCGGATCCCATTCCAAGCCGAACAATGGTGACGGCTCGTTCCAATCCAATCCAACGCTCACAGCTCCTTCCCAAGCCGCACGATACCTCTGGCTCCCATTCCAAGTCGATCCAGTGCTAAACTGTTCCAAGTCCAAGTCGACCAGTGCTAGCAATTTCCCTTCACACCAAATCTACACTAGCGGCTCCATTCCAGCTTAACCTGCAATACCACGAACAAAACTTACGTAAATCCGCCAAATACGTGGATCACATATTCTCCTTACTTCCCGAAAAAGGTTAGACGAATCTTCCTGACCATCTTGCATGATTTACGTTTCGATTCTGTCCTTGTCCGTCACCATCTTATGCGTACCTCGTAACAATGCCCCTGTTCCGAGCTAAGCAGGGGACTTAATGTTGATGGTGGTTTTTAGCTTAGGGTTAAAATCGTAAAACCATACATCTGACATAACGTCACTACGTCCACTAGCGGATTTATTGAATCAATCAGCATGCCTACGTAAGAATTACCAGCGTACCTTTTTTCTATATGTACACGTGTCTTGTTCCATGGAAGAACCCTTAGTACTAACTGACATCACCTCTGTATATGCCTAACTCTGATCCTCTCACCGTGCCAATGGCAAACCATGCCAGCCACGTCACTGCACCAAGGCATGCCAACCATGCCAGCCGCACCACCGTGCCAATGGAAAACCATGCCAGCCACGTCTCCGCGCCAAGGCATGCCAACCATGCCAGCCTCACCACCGTGCCAATGGCAAACCATGCCAGCCACGTCTCCGCGCCAAGGCATGCCAACCATGCCAGCCGCACCACCGTGCCATTGGCAAACCATGCCAGCCCCGTCTCTGCGCCAAGGCATGCCAACCATGCCAACCGCACCACCGTGCCAATCACAAACCATTCCAGCCACGTCTCTGCGCCAAGGCATGCCGACAATGCCAACCGCACCTCCGCGCCAATTCCAAAGCCATGACGGCCCTAAACCATGCCGCTGGCTGCCAAACGAAGGGTTGCAACAATCAACGACCACCCTTCCATCCGAGATGCAGATCTCAGCCGTCCAAGTTCGCCACCAAACGCATGGCAACTTGCGGCCCAAAGCCAAACATCACGATTTTACCAAAACTCTAATTTTGTCCGCGCCTACACTATGCCAAAGCCATGCCAGCCCTAAACCATGCCGCTGGCTGCCAAACGAAGGGTTGCAACAATCAACGGCCACCCTTCCATCTCAGATGCTGATCTCAGCCGTCCAAGTTCGCCACCAAGCACGTGGCAACTTCTGACCCAATACCAAAACTACACAGTTTGTACCAAACCTTAATTTTTGGCTGCGCCTAAAGCGTGCACGAGCATGCCACCATGCCGCTGGCTACCAACATCCCTCCTGAATTCTTCCTGAGTTTTACTTTCTGGCTACTTTCCCCCATGAACGAGCTCAAAACCTAAATATTCCCGCGTAGGGAGATAGGAAATTCTTTTCCGTACAGAATGGAGGTTTGGACCATCAAAATCCGAGTCCGTACGAGAATTCTACAGAGATTCTAGTAAAGGGCGCTAATTAGGATTTCAGCATACCAAACCATAATTTAGACAAAATCGCAAGAGCTTCTTAACCATGACGGCCTTCCCTTCACGGCTGCTAAAACGAAGGCATGCAACAATCAACGACCACCCTTCCATCTTAGATGCAAATCTTAACCGTCCAAGGTCGCCAGATAACGCATGGTAACCTTTGGCCCAACGCCAAAACCCTAGTTTTGGCCACTCCCAAACCGCGCCAAGGCATGCCGACCATGCCACATGTGCTAATGGCATGCCGTTCCAGCCAACTTGCCGCGCCTAAGCCATACCATGCCGGCCTTCCCTTCACGGCTGATAAAATGAAGGTGTGCGGCAATCAACGACCACCCTTCCATCTTAGAAGCATATCTTAGCCGTCCAAGGTCGCCAGCCAACGCATGGTAACTTTTGGCCCAATGCCAAAAACCTAGTTTTGTCCATGACCAAACCACACCAAGGCATGCCGACCATGCCACATGTGCCAATGGCATACCGTGCCAGCCACATTGCCGTGCCTAAGCCATACCATGCCGTCCTTCCCTTCACGACTGCTAAAACGAAGGCGTGCGGCAATCAACGGCCACCCTTCCATCTTAGATGCAAATCTTAGCCGTCCAAGGTCGCCAGCCAACGCATGGTAACCTTTGGACCAACGCCAAAACCGTAGTTTTGGCCACGCACAAACCGCGCCAAGGCATGCCGACCATGCCACATGTGCCAATGGCATGCCGTTCCATCCACCTTGCCGCGCTTAATCCATACCACGTCGGCCTTCCCATCACGGCTGCTAAAACGAAGGCGTGCGGCAATCAACGACCACCCTTCCATCTTAGATGCAAATCTTACCCGTCCAAGGTCGCCAGCCAATGCATAGTAACCTTTAGCCCAACGCCAAAAACCTAGTTTTGGCCACGCCCAAACCGCGCCAAGGCATGCCGACCATGCCACATGTACCAATGGCATGCCGTGCCAGCCACTTGCCGCGCCTAAACCATACCATGCCGGCCCTCCCTTCACGGCTGCTAAAACGAAGGCATGCAACAATCAACGACCACCCTTCCATCTTAGATGCAAATCTTAACCGTTCAAGGTCGCCAACTAACGCATGGTAACCTTTGGCCCAACGCCAAATCCCTAGTTTTGGCCACTCCCAAACCGCGCCAAGGCATGCCGACCATGCCACATGTGCTAATGGCATGCGGTGCCAGCCACCTTGACGCGCCTAAGAAATACCATGCCGGCCTTCCCTTCACAGCTGATAAAATGAAGGTGTGCGGCAATCAACGACCACCCTTCCATCTTAGAAGCATATCTTAGCCGTCCAAGGTCGCCAGCCAACGCATGGTTACTTTTGGCCCAATGCCAAAAACCTAGTTTTGTCCACGCCCAAACCACACCAAGGCATGCCGACCATGCCACATGTGCCAATGGCATACCGTGGCAGCCACATTGCCGTGCCTAAGCCATATCATGTCGTCCTTCCCTTCACGACTGCTAAAACGAAGGCGTGCGGCAGTCAACGGCCACCCTTCCATCTTAGATGCAAATCTTAGCCGTCCAAGGTCGCCAGCCAACGCATGGTAACCTTTGGACCAACGCCAAAACCGTAGTTTTGGCCACGCCCAAACCGCGCCAAGGCATGACGACCATGCCACATGTGCCAATGGCATTCCGTTCCAGCCACCTTGCCGCGCTTAATCCATACCACGTCGGCCTTCCCTTCACGGGCCGCTAAAATGAAGGCGTGCGGCAATCAACGGCCACCCTTCCATCTTAGATGCAAATCTTACCCGTCCAAGGTCGCCAGCCAATGCATAGTAACCTTTGGCCCAACGCCAAAACCCTAGTTTTGGCCACGCCCAAACCGCGCCAAGGCATGCCGACCATGCCACATGTACCAATGGCATGCCGTGCCAGCCACTTGCCGCGCCTAAGCCATACCATGCCGTCCTTCCCTTCACGACTTCTAAAACGAAGGCGTGCGGCAATCAACGGCCACCCTTCTATCTTAGATGCAAATCTTAGCCGTCCAAGGTCGCCAGCCAATGCATGGTAACCTTTGGCCCAATGCCAAAACCCTAATTTTGGCCACGCCCAAACCGCGCCAAGGCATGCCGACCATGCCACATGTGCCAATGGCATGCCGTGCCAGCCACCTTGCCACGCCTAAGCCATACCATGCCGACCTTCCCTTCACGGCTGCTAAAACGAAGGCTTCCGACAATCAACGATCACCTTTCCATCTAAGATATCTTAGCCGTCCAAGGTTACCAGCCAACGCGTGGCAGTTTTTGGCCCGACATCAAGCCATACTTTTGGTCGCGCCCAAACAATGCCAGAACCCTAACTTTTGGCCGCGCCTAAACTATGCCATATTAAAGCTATGCCGGCTATGCTTTCCTGCCACTAGCTACCAAACGTAAGGTTGCAATAATCGACGGCTACCTTTCCTCTCAAGATGCAAAATCTCGACCGTTGAAGGTTACCACCGAGCCGACAAGTCTCCCAAGCTTAACTTGCCAAACAACAACAACATGCTACACGTTTTCCACGAAAACACTCGAGACATCAACACATGTCACAAACTGGGGGATGCTCATTAGGGTTTTGGTTTGGCAGTTTAAAGCGTGCGGCGTACAATACGCCCGTTACAAGAAAGTGTCATAAAAATGAGTCGGTTAGTAAATACAAGGAGTAATGGTGAAACTTTTCTTTCATTATGGAACATTAATTCCATGCGTTACCCGTTACCACCTCCTTCCACGTTACTTAGCCGTTTCCATTTCTTATCAGACCAGAGTATGTTTTGTTACGACCTGTATAAATAGGTCTTACCTATTCCCACCAAAGAACAAGTTTTAGGTCAGGAACATACAACACCCAGAAATCACCTGCTAGCTTTCCCATTGTTAGATTTCACTTTCTAATACAAGTCAAACACTTTCTTCGCTTCCCTCCGTAAAACCAACCCTTCCACTTCACTTTGTGACCGAAGCAAGTATGGAACGACTATTTCTTGGTTTAAGACGGATTTGTACAGATTGATCTCTCGAATCTAAAGTACTCCCTTGCAGTATATTATTTAGGGTTTAGACTCATTTCTCACCCACTCACGCGAAATTACCGAAATCAGCAGAAACCGTTTTCACCCTCAAACAATTGACGACCACAGTAGGAGATTGATCTTTCGGTCAAGCTGTCAATTTCCAATTCTCGATCTCATATCTCGACCTGAATATCAAGCTGATAGAAGCAAACGATCCACTCAGGGATCAACGACTCAGTTACCGGATGACCCGATTCCCAGTCATGACACGACAAGGGATGACTGGGGACTTCCTTGAGGTTAGAAGTAAACGATCCGAGTCGACGACTCGGTTATCAGGTGACTCGGAGAAGGATGGGGACTTTCCACAATCACGACGGTGCTTCCTACAAAACTCAGACTTACACCAGGAAGATTAATTTTTCGTCAGGATATCCAAAAAACCGAGTAAGCCTTGCCTAGAAAAAATACATGATTTAATACTTCAAGTCTTCACAGAGATGATAAAAACCGATATCCATATTGTTTTCATGTTTCATTTCATGCTTTCTACTGTCGCACAACATTCACAAATCCATGGCTTTCCTGGGGTACTTATGCTACTTATAGTCATAACCAAAATAATATTATTCTAAAACAATTCATTCCAAAAGAATAATCCAAAACCTTCGTAGATAACAGTTATCTATCAATTCAAATCAAACCATAAAACAGGCGCTTTGTTTGCATTTCAAAAAAAAAAAATAGTCACCTACCCGTACGTGCCTACTTTGCATAATAATGACTACCCGTTACTATTCATGAGGTAGCCGACGTTACTCGAAGAGGAATTGTTTATGATGAAGTATTTCTACAAGTTTATGAAAGGCATACACTTTGCTAGGATTTACACCAATTTAGAAGAAAAAAATATTTCTACAGATTTATGGAAGGCATACCTATGGCTAGGGTTTGCACCAACACAAGAAAACAAGAAAAAAATTGAAAGAGAAACGCTGGAGTACATAGTCGGGAATATGCTTTCCCACTTTATTGATACCACGCTACCGCTAACACTGTGACGTGATAACAAAGGAGAGCCAACCCCTTTCATAGGCATAACACTTTTGGAATTTGAATAAGGAAAGGATTTCTGTTTGACCTACGTATGGAAAGAGGCAAGCTGGGTCCACAAGAACAAGTCCACGCCACGCCAAGCGAGCCGTGCCAAGCGAACCGTAACCGTGCCAAGCCACGCAGTTCGCCCCATGCCCGATAACGATCCGCGCCATACGAAATCCAAGCCGACGTCCATGCCAAGCCAGCATTCACACCAAGCCAGCGCCCATTCCAAGACGATCCAGCGCTAACAACTTGCATCTTTACTGAGCTTGCATCTTTCTAGCACCAAAGACCTTGCATCCTTCCGGCGCTAAAAGCTTGTGTCCTTCCAAAGGGCGCCACCGCTACCGGTCAGTATCCAATGTTGCAGCGTTGACGCCAACACTCGATGGCCAAACCAAATTTATGCAAAGCCGCGAACGCAAGGATCAAATATTATTCCTTCCTCCTAACAAAGTGATATTAAAACGCCACCTGTCGACACCAGCGACGCAGAAAATGTCCCTTCAGGCATTACACCTCCGATCACCAGAGCCACTGCTACTCCACCATCAGAACGAGATACCAGGGAAGCCAGAATAAGACGCCCTCCTTTTACCGCTGTTGATCTGGTGAAAAGATGAAAGGATTTCGTAGGGCTCAGACGGACATGGATACAACTCAGAAAAAGATACCTATTTTCCTCAAGACCTTAACAAGAGTCACATCAACCCTAGACGGAGATGGTAAGAAATACTGTTAACATCCGGGCACTTCAGCAGGACGCACGTTTATAGACGAAGAGGCACGCGTTGCTCTTGAACGCCTAGTATAAGGGAATCAACAATCCAATTTCATCAAACGTGGAGATTAGGAACGACTTCTCCAAAATCGAGGCAAAGAAAATCAGCAACCCTCTTGAGTTCACGAAGACCCTCTTCCCGTCAGGAGATGCATGATTTCTGAGGACTTCGCCCACAAAATCATGCAGTCTATGATAATACACTTTATATTCCATATTTTTCTAAGGCGCAAAACGTCAAGATGTATTTTCAGCCATTAACCGCACTACATCAGGAAAGCAGCAGTCTCCAGCCGGGGAAGCTGTTCCCAAACCCCAACCTCTTCTGGAAAGCACGATTGATGAATGAAACTGGGGACTCATAACCGTTGTTCGCGTGAAGGGTGTGAACTGTTGCCGCTCATTTGTTGATACCAACCAGAGCTTCACCACAACAACAATCACTACAAAGATCTACACGGAATCTCTTCACTGTCAAAGCTCAGATGACACAGTCAACCAAAAGGCCATAACCACAACAAGGTCATATAATCTTCAAGGGTGTAGCGCAAGAATATCATCATCTCTTTGTCTAGAAAACACCTTTAACACTTTACGAGGCTGCGGCGGATCCCACGCCTGTTCATAGGAAAACAACTTCAGAAACTAAATAAAAGTGCGACCGGGGACTGCTCATCGCAGTCCATTCCAGAGACACGGCTAAAAAATTTTCTTGAAGAAACAGAGGGAGCCACGGTAAACAACATAACTCTCTCATTCCTACCTCTTCGCTATCCAGAATATTTCGTCCATGTGCATCCCAGCAACACATCCAGAAGAGTACAATAAGTTTGTATCAAATCCCGTGGATATGGACTCAAGTCGATGCAATAAAAATAGGCTACACAAGGGGAATACCAGCACGGAACGCTTTCACTCCCCTCAACCTGGTTATTTCTGGTTTCAACATCATCACTGCCGAAGTTTTACGAGCTGCGGAATTTCTCAACATGAATTCATACATATGCATCGAAGACTCCAAAAGCACGCCACAAAGATACATTCACATATTCGTCCATGCTATCGGATCTAACAGAAATATAACTAGGGACTGCTCACCGCATCCCATTCCATACCACAATCCAAGATTCAGAAGCTAGTTCGAAGGGTGTCTCTTGGGGCAAAGTCTTTGAAGACTTGATAGCAGCACATTGTCAACAAAATGTCTCCCAACTTATCTATTTCATCATGTGGCTTCTGAAGATTTCTACCATCCACATCGTATCATCATCGCGATCAGAAGGTCCATACACTGAACAACCTAAAGTCAAAGATGGACCGACAATACAACCAAAATCTCCAAGATTAGCCCTGACATAATCTTTACCGAGCATATATTTCATCCATCCATCCCAAGAATGCAATGGAGTTTCGTAAATTTTGGAATCCACTGGATGGACACTGCAAACGAAAGCACGGATCCAGATGAGCAACGGAAAGCAAAAGAGGGTCGATATCTCTTTTCATACGGGGTGGAGTTTCTAGAGTTTGAACATAATAAAGGTTCCTTCTTGCGCCATGAACGGGAATAGATGACTGGGCGCGACTATGCCATCTCGGGCCCGCAACATCCCTCCCGATTTCTTCCTGAGTTTCACTGTCGGGCTGTTTTCGCCTCCTAAACTAACTCAAAACCTAAATATTCCCACGCAAGTAGATGGGAAATTCTTTTCCGATCATAATTAAGGGGCGGACCGTCAAAATCCGAGTTCCTATGAGAATTCTACAACGATTTTAGTAAGGGGCATTAATTAGGGTTTCGGCATGCCAGACCCTAATTTAGACAAAGTTGCCATCATCCCACGGATCTGAAGCAAGTTGTTATCTTCGCGAAGCCGTCGTCACCTTCCCATAGAACTGAAGCAAGTTATTATCTTCCCGAAGCCGTCGTCACCTTCCCACAGAACTGAAGCAAGTTGTTATCTTCCCGAAGCCAGTCGTCACCTTCCCACGGAACCGAAGCAAGTTGTTATCTTATCGAAGCCAAAGCTCACGGCTCCTTTTCAAGCCGCACGATACCTGCGGCTCCTATTCCAAGCCGACCAATGCTGAAGGCTCGTTCCAATCCAATCCAACACTCACGGATCCTTTCCAAGCCGCACGATACCTGCGGATCCCATTCCAAGCCGAAAAATGGTGACGGCTCGTTCCAAGCCAATCCAACGCTCACAGCTCCTTCCCAAGCCGCACGATACCTCTGGCTCCCATTCCAAGTCGATCCAGTGCTAAACTGTTCCAAGTCCAAGTCGACCAGTGCTAGCAATTTCCCTTCACACCAAATCTACACTAGCGGATCCATTCCAGCCTAACCTGCAATACCACGAACAAAACTTACGTAAATCCGCCAAATACGTGGATCACATATTCTCCTTACTTCCCGAAAAAGGTTAGACGAATCTTCCTGACCATCTTGCATGATTTATGTTTCGATTCTGTCCTTGTCCGTCACCATCTTATGCTTACCTCGCAACAATGCCCCTGTTCCGAGCTAAGCAGGGGACTTAATGTTGATGGTGGTTTTTAGCTTAGGGTTAAAATCGTAAAACCATACATCTGACATAACGTCACTACGTCCACTAGCGCATTTATTGAATCAATCAGCATGCCTACATAAGAATTACCAGCGTACCTTTTTTCTATATGTACACGTGTCTTGTTCCATGGAAGAACCCTTAGTACTAACTGACATCACCTCTGTATATGCCTAACCCTGATCCTCTCACCGTGCCAATGGCAAACCATGCCAGCCACGTCACTGCACCAAGGCATGCCAACCATGCCAGCCGCACCACCGTTCCAATGGAAAACCATGCCAGCCACGTCTCCGCGCCAAGGAATGCCAACCATGCCAGCCTCACCACCGTGCCAATGGCAAACCATGCCAGCCACGTCTCCGCGCCAAGGCATGCCAACCATGCCAGCCGCACCACTGTGCCATTGGCAAACCATGCCAGCACCGTCTCTGCGCCAAGGCATACCAACCATGCCAACCGCACCACCGTGCCAATCACAAACCATTCCAGCCACGTCTCTGCGCCAAGGCATGCCGACAATGCCAACCGCACCTCCGCGCCAATTCCAAAGCCATGACGGCCCTAAACCATGCCGCTGGCTGCCAAACGAAGGGTTGCAACAATCAACGACCACCCTTCCATCCGAGATGCAGATCTCAGCCGTCCAAGTTCGCCACCAAACGCATGGCAACTTGCGGCCCAAAGCCAAACATCACGATTTTACCAAAACTCTAATTTTGTCCGCGCCTACACTATGCCAAAGCCATGCCAGCCCTAAACCATGCCGCTGGCTGCCAAACGAAGGGTTGCAACAATCAACGGCCACCCTTCCATCTCAGATCTTGATCTCAGCCGTCCAAGTTCGCCACCAAGCACGTGGCAACTTCTGACCCAATTCCAAAACTACACAGTTTGTACCAAACCTTAATTTTTGGCTGCGCCTAAAGCGTGCACGAGCATGCCACCATGCCGCTGTCTACCAACATCCCTCCTGAATTCTTCCTGAGTTTTAATTTCTGTCTACTTTCCCGCACGAACGAGCTCAAAACCTAAATATTCCCGCGTAGGGAGATAGGAAATTATTTTCCGTACAGAATGGAGGTTTGGACCATCAAAATCCGAGTCCGTACGATAATTCTACAGAGATTCTAGTAAAGGGCGCTAATTAGGGTTTCAGCATACCAAACCATAATTTAGACAAAAAATCGCAAGAGCTTCCCTACCATGCCGGCCTTCCCTTCACGGCTGCTAAAACGAAGGCATGCAACAATCAATGACCACCCTTCCATCTTAGATGCAAATCTTAACCGTCCAAGGTCGCCAGATAACGCATGGTAACCTTTGGCCCAACGCCAAAACCCTAGTTTTGGCCACTCCCAAACCGCGCCAAGGCATGCCGACCATGCCACATGTGCTAATGGCATGTCGTTCCGGCCACCTTCTGTGCCTAAGCCATACCATGCCGGCCTTCCCTTCACGGCTGATAAAATGAAGGTGTGCGGCAATCAACGACCACCCTTTCATCTTAGAAGCATATCTTAGCCGTCCAAGGTCGCCAGCCAACGCATGGTAACTTTTGGCCCAATGCCGAAAACCTAGTTTTGTCCATGCCCAAACCACACCAAGGCATGCCGACCATGACACATGTGCCAATGGCATACCGTGCCAGCCACATTGCCGTGCCTAAGCCATACCATGCCGTCCTTCCCTTCACGACTGCTAAAACGAAGGCGTGCGGCAATCAACGGCCACCCTTCCATCTTATATGCAAATCTTAGCCGTCCAAGGTCGCCAGCCAACGCATGGTAACCTTTGGACCAACGCCAAAACCGTAGTTTTGGCCACGCCCAAACCGCGCCAAGGCATGCCGACCATGCCACATGTGCCAATGGCATGCCGTTCCAGCCACCTTGCCGCGCTTAATCCACACCACGTCGACCTTCCCTTCACGGCTGCTAAAACGAAGGCGTGCGGCAATCAACGACCACCCTTCCATCTTAGATGCAAATCTTACCCGTCCAAGGTCGCCAGCCAATGCATAGTAACCTTTGGCCCAACGCCAAAACCCTAGTTTTGGCCACGCCCAAACAGCGCCAAGGCATGCCGACCATGCCACATGTACCAATGGCATGCCGTGCCAGCCACTTGCCGCGCCTAAACCATACCATGCCGGCCTTCCCTTCACGGCTGCTAAAACGAAGGCATGCAACAATCAACGACCACCCTTCCATCTTAGATGCAAATCTTAACCGTTCAAGGTCGCCAACTAACGCATGGTAACCTTTGGCCCAACGCCAAAACCCTAGTTTTGGCCACTCCCAAACCGCGCCAAGGCATGCCGACCATGCCACATGTGCTAATGGCATGTCGTTCCAGCCACCTTGTTGTGCCTAAGCCATACCATGCCGGCCTTCCCTTCACGGCTGATAAAATGAAGGTGTGCGGCAATCAACGACCACCCTTTCATCTTAGAAGCATATCTTAGCCGTCCAAGGTCGCCAGCCAACGCATGGTAACTTTTGGCCCAATGCCAAAAACCTAGTTTTGTCCACGCCCAAACCACACCAAGGTATGCCGACCATGCCACATGTGCCAATGGCATACCGTGCCAGCCACATTGCCGTGCCTAAGCCATACCATGCCGTCCTTCCTTCACATTTGCTAAAACGAAGGCGTGCGGCAATCAACGGCCACCCTTCCATCTTAGATGCAAATCTTAGCCGTCCAAGGTCGCCCGACCAACGCATGGTAACCTTTGGACCAACGCCAAACCGTAGTTTTGGCCACGCCCAAACCGCGCCAAGGCATGCCGACCATGCCACATGTGCCAATGGCATGCCGTTCCAGCCACCTTGCCGCGCTTAATCCATACCACGTCGGCCTTCCCTTCACGGCTGCTAAAACGAAGGCGTGCGGCAATCAACGGCCACCCTTCCATCTTAGATGCAAATCTTACCCGTCCAAGGTCGCCAGCCAATGCATAGTAACCTTTGGCCCAACGCCAATACCCTAGTTTTGGCCACGCCCAAACCGCGCCAAGGCATGCCGACCATGCCACATGTACCAATGGCATGCCGTGCCAGCCACTTGCCGCGCCTAAGCCATACCATGCCGTCCTTCCCTTCACGACTTCTAAAACGAAGGCGTGCGGCAATCAACGACCACCCTTCTATCTTAGATGCAAATCTTAGCCGTCCAAGGTCGCCAGCCAACGCATGGTAACCTTTAGCCCAATGCCAAAACCCTAATTTTGGCCACGCCCAAACCGCGCCAAGGCATGCCGACCATGCCACATGTGCCAATGGCATGCCGTGCCAGCCACCTTGCCACGCCTAAGCCATACCATGCCGACCTTCCCTTCACGGCTGCTAAAACGAAGGCTTCCGACAATCAACGATCACCTTTCCATCTAAGATATCTTATCCGTCCAAGGTTACCAGCCAACGCGTGGCCGCTTTTGGCCCGACATCAAGCCATACTTTTGGTCGCGCCCAAACAATGCCATAACCCTATTTTTGGCCGCGCCTAAACTATGCCATATTAAAGCTATGCCGGTCATGCTTTCCTGCCACTGGATACCAAACGTACGATTGCAATAATCGACGGCTACCTTTCCTCTCAAGATGCAAAATCTCGACCGTTGAAGGTCACCACTGAGCCGGCAAGTCTCCAAAGCTCAACTTGCCAAACAACAACAACATGCTACATGTTTTCCACGAAAACACTCGAGACACCAACACATGTCACAAATTGGGGGATGCTCATTAGGTTTTTGGTTTTGCGGTTTACAGCGTGCGGCATACACTATGCCCATTTCAAGAAAGTGTCATAAGAATGAGTTGGTTAGTAAATACAAGGAGTAATGGTGAAACGTTTCTTTCATTATGGAACATCAATTCCATGCCTTACCTGTTACCACCTCCTTCCACTTTACTCAGCCGTTTCCATTTCTTACGGGACCAGAGTACGTTTTGTTAGGACTTGCATAAATAGGTCTTACCTATTCCCACCAAAGAGCAAGTTTTGGGTCAGGAACATACAACACTCAGAAATCACCTGCTAGCTTTCCCATCTGTTAGCTTTCACTTTCTGATACAAGCCAAACAACTACTCTTCCAGAATCAGCTATTCTGGTCTTAACACTTTCTTCGCTTCCCTCTCTAAAACCAACCCTTCTCCTTCACTTTGTAAGAAGCAAGTCCGGGAATGGCCATTTCTTGGTTTAGGCCGGATTTGTACAGATTGATCTCTCGAATCTAAAGTACTCCCTTGCAGTACATTGTTTAGGGTTTAGACTAGTTTCTCACCCACTCACGCGAAATTACCGAAATCAGCAGAAACCGTTTTCAACCTCAAACAACTTCATTCACTACAGGATGCACTGAGTTATCAGCAGTAATAATAGCTCGTCCTCCATCATGTCTACGAATTTACGAAAGTAAAGATGCATCTCCAGTTGCATGATGAGAACAACCAGAGTCGACAATCCATTCCTTTGCATAATCAATAGAAACATTTGCATGACACAACTTCTTAGTTTATTTCTTTTCAGCAACTTCAACTGAAAAACATTGCTCCCACTTTGGGTTATCTTCTTGCTTCTCATGAACTGCATTTGCCTTTTCATCCACAAGTTTTTCAAAACATCTCTGTTGGGCGTGACCTCATCTTCCACACCTAGTGCACTCAAGCCATTCTTCAGGTTTTGTACGTCAAAATCGTGCTACATGATTAGGCTTTCCACAGTTATAACATTCAACAGTTTTGTTCTTCCCTCTGAATTCCATCTCACCATTATGTACTTTGGTTTTTCTTTGGTAAAAAGTACATCTTCTGAACTTTGCCCTCCTGACATTTGTTTCATTAATGCTTCCTGGTTTGAAAGAAGATTTTCTAACTCAATGATAGATGGTTGATTCGTCCACCCTTGTACCAAAGAAATAAAGGGCATGAACTCCTTTCTCAAACAACGAATGATATGACGCCGCATCCGAGCTTCACTAATTGGAACCTTCTCATCTAATTCTGAAATTTCAACAAAGATTTTTAACTTTCAGAAATAAATTAGAGATGGACATACCTCCTTGACTTAATGTTGCGAGCTCATTCTCAAGAAATTGTAGTTTGGCGATATCCTTCTTTATATTTAACCTTTTAAGATCATCCCAAATTTTCTGCGGCGATGTTTCATTACGAACATGGTCAATATAATCCTTGCTTATTGATTTCTTCAAGGCATACAAATCTTTTCCGCACTTTATCTTCCACTTTTTCCGCGCTTCAGCATTCTCATCAGGAATAACTTCACCACCCTCAACTGCTCCAGCATCCTCTTGAGTTTCTGCAGGCATAACTTCATCTCCACTAACAAGATCCCATAAATCTTGACCTTGTAGATAAGCTTCCATACAAAGACTCCAATACTTGTAGTTATTACCTACAAGCTTCTCCACACAAGCTTGAGCAGTATTACCACTATTCATCTTCACAAACAATAAACAAGAACATATTTCTCTTTTAGACAATTCTTTCAGACAAATAAAAAACTAGACTTCTCTTTCAGGATTTTTATCAAACAGGTTACACTCAACCTTGCTCTGTTACCATAACAAAAATATGCTATGATAATTAGACAAGAATCAAGGAAGAATAAGAAAGAAAGATTACAGAAAGATACTTCTGATAAACTGATAGTAGTAATCGATGTAAAACTCTTCTACAATGTCAGGCCTTATATAGGCTTCAATAATAAACTAGAAAAGGAAATCAACAAAACTAGGAAATAAACCAAAAAACAGAAGCAATGCCTAAATAAGATGCAAGCTAGAAAATTCTGGAAGAAACTAAATTAAGAAGCATGCTAGAATTAGGAGAAACGACTAACTCATTGTCGGTAGAAAATTCTTCTTGTCAGGATATGTAAGAGGCACTATTTTTCGACAGAGAGAACTTTTGAGGGCAAAAAGAAGGATGCTCATAGTCATAGTCTGTGTATGTACATTAGACTTATGGTAAGCTTAGGGTTTAGCTTCAGCTTCTTCGTCTGAAAGAAAACTGGACTTGGCCTCTGGGACCAAATACTAACAAAGCAACTACTCCAATAAGGCAATAACCAATGCCTGTGAACATTTAAAACTCTGAATTCAGCATATTTCTAAAAAGTCATTTGTTTTCCAACAATGTGAACCGCAGGCGCCAACACAGTGAATAGTGCTGCTAGTTTGATGGCAGCTCGACAATAAGCGAGACGATAGACCATCGTGTTGGGCTTCGAAAACTTATATTGGGCTATTCGGCATTGTAGATGTGCGACTTGTCTCATTTAAATTTGAAGCATCATCAACCAAGTTAACCTAAACATGGTTCTTTTGTACAATCCTTGCAAATACGCTCTTTTCTTTACATGGCTGCTGCGACATCGTAAATAGCAAGTACCAGCTGTTCAGAAAGTAGACAAACCAAGGAGATAACATCTTTTGCACATCGACCAGCTTTAGTCTATTGAAACAAGTTGCTGCAATAATAGCCCGTAGCCAGTTCTTTCTTCTCTTCTGTTGATTGTGATTTTGGTTTATAACAAGAAGTCTCATCGGTATCATCCACATCAGCTTTATTCATGCCTAGTGTTTCCTAGCCAACTTCAGTAACTGCAGTAGGTGAACTTTATTATACACACCTACACATTGGGGAGTTTACCAATTCTGAGAAAATTTCATCTCTTACTTATATCGAGAGAAATCCAACTGCACCAAAGGCTAAGAAAGATTACTGCAATTATGAAACAGATCCTTCTTCGGTGGCTGCATAATCCAAAGACTCTTGCACCCATTTATTTGTATATACAAACAAAGGCTAAATATTGCTACAGATCATTTTCAGCTTGCCATTACAAGGCCAGAAAGATCGGTTGTTCAACAGAGAATGACTGTGGCCGGGTAAGCAAATATCCCGATGGTTTTTTACATTGTGGTGGGGTGAGCTTCAGATGAATATGTATAACACCCAGGGTCGCAGTTGTGTTCAGCCTCAACATTATATATACGCCAAACAAAATTGGTGAGTTCACACCAATCGGGAGTACACCAATAGGCAGAATCGAGGGTCTGGGTGAGCCAGGGTCGGCTCGTGACATCGAAGGATCGTATTTAAATGCGACACACCCACAACTCTAAATCTGACGAAGGCCATGGATCCTACATGTTTTAATTGCACACAGTAGGACTTTCATAACTTTTTATGATACGTTAAAAATTTCAATTAGAACTCCAAATCAAGCAGAAGACACTCACTGGAGCCTTTTAATTATCAGGATACTGCTTAACAAAACATTTTAACTCTTAGAAACCACAAATCTATTTGATACCTAGCATGAAAACTTAATTTATATAGAAGAAGAGAAACAACTGAACGATAATATAAAGAACTTAAGCAAACTATAATTGTGCTCTCTTGGGAGCCGTTTCTTTCTTATTTCCTCCTTTGCTCTTCCTTCCAGCTCCACGGTAACGGCACACATGCCACCAGCATCGGAGCACATTTATACCTTAGGCACATTTATGCCACCCGTGTTGCCGTCTCCGAGCAGATTTACCCCACCTGTGTTGTTGTCTCCGAGCAGATTCACACCACCTGTGTTGGTGCTTCCTACCACATTTATTCCACCGGTGTTGTTATCACCAAGCAGATTTACACCACCTGTGTTGCTGTTACCCCCCACATTTATGCCGCCAGTGTTGCTGTTACCCCCCACATTTATGCCGCCAGTGTTGCTGTCTCCAAGCACATTTATGCCACCTGTGTTCTTATCTCCGGCCACATTTATACCACCTGTGTTGCCGTTCCCCAACACATTTACACCACCTGTGTTGCCATTCCCAAGCACATTTGTGCCACCGGTGTTGCCGTCCCCAAGCACATTTGTGCCGCCTGTGTTGCTATCTCCGAGCAAGTTTGTTCCACCTGTGTTTCCGGTCCCAAATAAGCCACCAGGACTGGTACCCCCAAGCAAACCACCAGTGCTAGCCAACAAATGCCTCTGTATAGGTTTATAAAGATTTTGTAAGAAGAGATAAGAGGAAAGTTGAGAATCCAAAATGTCATAGATTAATAAGGATAATATGAAAATTGTCATCTGGGATGAATGCAAAACATTTTTGTTTTCATCACTCTCAGATAAGTATATATCCTAGTACGTTTGTTTGTCAGCTTATATATTGTGTTTTAATATGCATGCAATGTGTTTTAATATGCATGCAAAACAATTTACACGACTATTCCGGTAGGCAGATTAAGTATACTTACTGCGTCAACAACCATTGATGGTATCATCATTATCATAACAAGAAAAGAAATAGTAGATGAAATACTGCTCTTCGCCATTTCTGGTTATCTAAATGAGCAACTTGATACAGTTATCTCACTGACAAAGGAGAAGATAGATGACTGAATTGGTGCGAGACTTGTATTTGTATTTATAACAATGCAAGCTCTATTTATAGAACTAGTTTTGAGCTAGGTTCATTTGAATTTTCCAATAAGGGCAGACATGTGACTGACATTTCATATCAAAATATCTACTACTTAACCATAGGAGATGGCCTAGTCGTTTGAGGCTCACCTGATCACAAACTAGATGTCCATCAAGAGTTTTACCAATGGTCACTGTTAAAATAAATACATTCACCCAATCAGGTAAGATTCGGGAGCTCCATGGTTTTAACCTAGCGTTTAGTCACGGTAGTCTAGATGCCCTAGCCCGACAAAATAAATAAATATCTACTACTTTAAATAAATGCAACTACTGTCCTAGGCTGCTGCATTCTAACGGCTGGGGTCTAAAGCAACATAGTACCTGACCAGCCCCTTCACTTCTTGTCTGAAGACAGAATACTAACATCCAAAATTGCATCACAAGAAAAATAATTAATTACTGTATCTTCACATGCAAGCTAGCGAACTCACAGACTCACAGTATATGGATTGGACATTTTGGACGTACAATTATATTTTGTTCCATCAACTCGTAATATCTTTGTCTCTCCACCATGATTGAGGTTGAAATTGTTTTCTTCTTGTTGGTTGAGATTCTTGAGAATGTATTTAGTATTCTCTGCAGCGAGGAAACTAGGAATCTGTAGGTGGGGGCTAGATTTTTCTTCCTTTTCTGTGTACTTCTTGAATACCCGATTTAAATCATAAAAATATTAAGCAGTAAAAGTTACTAAAATGGAGTTGCATATTTTTAATTGACGAGGTATGGTATATTGGTATGTATTCGTTCTTCGAACGTCAACTCCAGCTAAAGACTTAAAATGTGAAACATTCTTGGGTATTTTTCGTAACTATCGGAATGGGAGGGTAAGGGTTACAACACACAAGAACCGCCCCCTAGTTCCGATTCTCCGTGTGAAGTTTTTTCTCAATGAAGTTACACACATGAGCGAAAAAGAGTGATGATAAGTTTTCACAGGAGAGGGGCATTTCATTTCTTAAAAGCTTCTGTTGTCTAGCTCTTCACTCTTGGTTTGCTGGTTTTCGTCTAGAGATTTTTTCTCTATTGTCGCGGCGTCTTGTTGTAGTTGTTGAGCTTGCTTTCCTACTTCTTGTAGGCTTTTCTATATATTAACTTTTGCCGATCAGAAAAAAAAAAGGGTTACAACACACAGAGCCGATCCTGTTCTAGAAAGGCCCTGTGGGAAATTTTTCGCAGGGCCTTTTACAATGTCGAATATTTGGTAACAATCCCTTAAAAAAAATATTTTGTAACAATAAAAAACAAAAAAAAAACAATAATTTTTATTTAATTTGTAAGATTATCGACGATACCAAATAAAAATTTACGACTAAATAATGGTGTTAATGCGTATTTTATATAGATAAAATGAGAGTATTTAATAAGAACTTTTTTTCTGGATGTCAATAAAATACGCAAGGATAATACAAAATTTATATAGATAAAATGAGAGTATTAAATAAGAATTTTTTTTCCGGATATCAATAAGAATACGCAAGGATAACACAAAAGATAGGAAGCTTACTCTTGGGAGGTAATAGTATTAGGTTAAATACGGTCAAATTTAAATTTAAATCAACAACAAATTGATTGCTCGGTGGATGGATTGTTTAAGTATTGCCCCTATAGGTTGTGTGTTCGACTTCGGCCACGGTAAAGATTTTTTTTCAAGAACCGCCCCCTAGTTCCGATTCTTATTGTGAAGTTTTTCCTCACATTGAATTTTAATCGGACACATGAGCAAAAAATTTAAAAAGTTCAAATGATGATAAGTTTTCATGGGTGAGAGGCAAAAAAATGTAAAAAAAATCGATCATTGGGTAGAAAACGATCCACACACATGTTCTTGAAGTGCATAATCTCTGAAGATTTTTATTAAATAGAAAAGTCGACTTACGATCACATTGATATTTTAATGAACTCGATCGTAAAGTCAGGTCACTAATTTGTTTCAGGGAATAAAAAATACCTCGTTACGTTTTAATTTCACGCCATGGGATTTTATGCTTCTTGCAGCTATGCCTAGCTCCACACAATCATATTCATGGACGCTTATTGTTCTATGCCTAGCTCCACACAATCAAATTCATGGACGCTTACTGTTCCATATATAGGTCTCTCATACACATTCCATATATTATATTTGTCGAGGAAAAACTTTTTATATATTCCCCATTTAAAAAAAAAATATATAGGTCTCTCGTACAATTTTCATATATTATATTTGCCGAGGAAAAACCTTTTCTATACTGCCTCCATTTAAACAAAAAAAAAAAAAAAGATCTTATCATTTTTTTCATTTTAGCCTATTTTTAAAAAGGTAGAGTAATATAAATCTGATTTTTTTTTTTTTTTTTTTTTTGGCAAAGCTCACGAGGAGATTTTTATACTAGGCAAAGAAAAGAAGAGGGGGACTAAGCCAAAACCTCATAAGGAATGAACAGAAGAAAGAAAAACCGAAAAGAAAACATATTACAGTGTGCTTTTTCCAATTTTTATCCAAAGATACGAACAATTGGAACTTTAAGAGATTCAATGGACTAGAAATTGAAAAACACCACATAAATAAAAATGAAATCATGTTATGTTGAAAAACAATCATTCATTGAAACAAACATTTCTCGACCGTTAATACTACTACAAATCATGTTATCTAACATGATAATTTATTCGCAAACATTTATATATAGACTAAAAGCTAGAAATAACTTAATTATAGAGGTTTTTCATAAGGAATTGTGCTCTCTTAGTAACCATTTCGTTCTTATTTTCTTCTAGTTCTTCCTTACGACTCCACAGTAATGGAAAGAGTGCTAATTTCCCTACCTATGCGCACACTTTTGCGTCCGAGAACATTTACACATGGGGCACAGTTATGCCACCTACTGCAGGCAAATTTAGGCCACCGGTGTTGCTACTCACAAGCCCAGTTACACCACCTGTGTTGCTGTTACCGAGTGCAGCTATGCCACCTGTGTTGCTGTCTCCGAGCAGACTTAAGCCTCCAGTGTTGCTGTTCCCCAGCACATTCACCCCCTTTGTATTGCTGCCTGCAAGTACGTTTACACCACCTGTGTTGCTGTCTCCGAGCAAATTAGTGCCACCGGTGTTGCTGTTCCCGAACAAGCCACCTGGGTTGGTATTTCCGAGCAAGGCACCAGTGGTATCCCCAAGGCCACCAGTGTTAGCTAACAAATGCCTCTGTATAAATTAATAAACATTTCCGTAAGAAAATAGACATATGCCAATTTTCATATATCAGAAAAAAATGAAAAATTGGCCACCGGGTAGATGCAAAACATTTTCAGCTGAATTACAGTAGGCCGATCATTTGTGCCTGTCATTTTCCTACTTCCCTTGTTTTTCAGGAACTATATTCTACCACCATTAATTATGTGTTTACTATGGAGAAAGTACGTCTTCTTGTTTGAACTATTACTACTGCGTTTTCTCTAATATTTTCTCTAGCAGGAGTACTATTATTAGGGAGATTAAGTATACTTACAGCGTCAACAACCATTGATGCTATCATCATTATCATAACAAGAAAACAAATACCCTTAGCCATTTCTGATTATCTGAGGCTGAGCGACTATCAGTTTAAGAGAAGATAGCTTAATTGGATAGATGATGATGGAATGAATGTATGAGAGTGCTTTGCTTGTATTGTATCCATAACATGCAATGCTAGTCTATTTATAGAACTTCCATTTAGCTAGGTTCAATTGGAATAAGGAGAGACTATTCAAGATACGTTTGAAATATCTTCCTGCATCTGTTCATAATAACGAGTGGGTCCACCGTCCAAGTGTATAAATGCATGAAATTCTATCTAGCTACTTCAATAGTAACATGCAACTGTTTCCATTTAGGTTCATGCAATTCTAACGAGTGGGTCTAAATCTACGTACGTGACTTGTTTTCCTTTCACTCTATCTGATTGTGAAGATAATACTTAATAGTGTGTGAGTCCTTTGTATATGAGTGTGTGAGGTGTACGTGCGGGTGAGAGAGTTGGATGAGTCGACTACATATACTCATGGTCTCTGTAAGTTCAAATAAATCTTTTCTTAATCAATATCAAACCCTTAACCAATGTAAACATACGGTTCTACTATGGTATCAGACTCAGAAATTTCAACTTCTGAGGGTAATCGATCCTAACCTGTGATTTCTTCTTCAACACCACCATTACTTCATCATCACCAATCATCACAACCACCACCATCATCGTTAATTCATCACCAACTTCTTCTGCTGTTAAAATGTTGATTCAGGGATTTAAAATGTTGATTCGAAAATGAAATCAACAAGGATTCATGTAAATTTGATCCGAGTTTTGCTCTTAAAAGACCAAATTCATAGATCTGAGTTCCATGCTTCTTCAACAATGGAAATCATCATCATCTTCTTCCATTAATGGTGTTTTTAGGTAAGAATTAGGGTTTATGTTTCGAATCTGATACTTCGACAACAACATAATCAAGCGTGATATTCAGATCTGTATTTTAATTTGTCTAGCGGAATGGTAAATTGAAACTTTGTTGGTAATCTCGATTTTGAATTTTTAGATTACTTCATATCTGATATTCATGTGTTCAGTTCAAAATCGATTCATCTTCAAAATTAAATTTCATCTTCATCTTAGTTACTCATCATCAATTAGTTATGGAGCTAGGTCTTTGCCTAAGAGGTTAGAGGAAGCATTCTATGTTAATATTAGATTTGAAGATTCTTTGTTCTTTGAAAATTGGTTGATGTTACATTTGTTCGTGTGTGTTTTTACTATCAAAGAGTTAGGGGAACATTCTTAAATTGTGTAGTTGAACATCCAAGGTCTTTGTTAGTGAATATTTGCTGCACTGGATGCTTAATTTTGCTTTATTCAGTTTCATTCATCTTCTTTACTTCATCTCAGTCCTCACCTAATGTATGGTGTTGATTATCTTCTGCGCATGTGAGATGATAGAGCTAGGTATGAGGTATGGAATTTGAATTTTGATTATGGGTATAATCTGCAGATTCGATTTTGAATTGAAGTTATGTTTGTTGAGTTTGCTTATGACTTTGTATGCAACCTGCTGCTCAGTTTGCATATATTTGGAGTATGCAACCTGTTTTTCACTCTCTATCTTAGTTAAGTCCTTATGTTTGCTGAATAACAATGGTGCTTTAATAAGTACTTTGAATAAAGTTGAGGATATCTCACTGAGTGGGTATATTGGCAAAGCTTATCTCTTACCGGTTGATGATTATATTGTCAAGAGAAGACAAATTTGCATATCCAAGTTGGTGATTGCTAGAGTTGAGGGTGATATTACCACCTATGTTGCTAGAGTTCAGTTGTTGTATGGAAATTTATTATTACTTTTCATAATCCTAGTGCTGAATGCTTCTGAAGTTGTGTGTCTACACCTATGGTGGTTGCTGTGCTTCAATGTTTCTACACCAACTTACTAGCCTGTTGCTTCTTAATGTCAATTCTTACCCTGCAAATCTTTCTTATGGCCTGCTACTTCTGCTTATCTATTCTGGTGCTTTGTCGTATACATACTTAGATGATGCTGTTGACTATGATATTATGTACTTGCGGTGCTTCCTTCAGTCCATGGTCTTTCTTGGAGATGATTTCTTGCTTGAGTGATTAACTTCTTCAACTGCGGAGACTTTTTGAGTTCTTGTTTTGCAGATTGTGTGTACAGGTGCTTGTCCACCTGATGGTTTTCAATTTCTATATGCAATACAGGGTAAAAGTACAACATCTGTCTGAGCAACTACTGCTGCAATACCAACTGCCAGCATGGCGCATGCTATGCCTACTCCTTTGCATCTCCAGCTACAGTCTTTCACACTTCACCTTGGTCTTAATGTAACTATTCACAACTGTTGTTTTTCCTTCTTTAAGGGCGAGTCCTTTGTATATGAGTGTGTCAGTGCAAGTTCAATGTCCTTTGCAAGGCATCTTGAACTTGAGGGGGATAATAGTGTGTGAGTCCTTTGCATATGAGTGTGTGAGGTGTACGTGCGGGGGAGAGAGTTGGATGAGTCGACTACAAATACTCATGGTCTCTGTAAGTTCAAATAAATCTTTTCTTAATCAATATCAAACCCTTAACCAATGTAAACATACGGTTCTACTAATACTCATACCATCCTGAAAATCAACATCACACATGAATTAAATTATCAACGCATGCAATAGTCAACTCACACTTATATGGACTGGACAAATATATTTTGGTCCCATCTCCTTGTACATGAATATTTTCTACTGAATTTAGGTCGAAGGAGACAAATTATCACGTTTTATTCTAATTTCTCAGCTCAATTGCTCCTATGTTAAAGCAACCATGCATGCCATTGTTTTAGATAGAAATCCATAAAACAGTTTTTAACTCACCACATACGAAAAACTGTTTCTCAATCAAAGGCTTGTCTTATATATCAATACACATAAAATGCACTCTCTTCACTACAACATACGATAAACCCTAAACGTATGCTTATTCAACAAAATAAGTTCCGAAGTTCTTCCGTGACCTGAAAACCCTACTATTTTAGTATTTCTTTCTTTCCATAACTGCGGAACAGTTGCATGAACCTTCTAGGATAAAACTTGGAACGATCCCCTTCTTTTTCCAGGCCTCTGTACAACAAACTAAAAATCAAGCCACACATAGTGTACGTAAGCACAATGAAGAAACATGTGATCGCACTACAGTCTTCACTTTATTAGCAAAAATGACTTTCTTCACTTTGACAAAAATATATGAATTGTCGACAAATACTTAGGTTCGGAATTTCTGCAATAAAAGTCTATATATGAAACTGACAAGAAGTCTTGCCTCCTGTATTCATTAGTTGTTTTCAGCTTCTTGTGTTTAGCATTTAGTTAATTTATACTTGATGCCATTTTCCGAGGTCGACATTTTCATCTTTACTGTTTCCAGTACCATGAAAATTGCAAAGACCTGGTGGTGCCTCTTCCCTTTCCTGTACGTAGTGTGACCTGCTGCACAAAGTATGTCGACCATAGGGTTTTGTTTGCTTGTGTGCAGACAACTATTGCTATGGCTACATTGAATACGTACATTGAGTATATGGAAATGGTTTATACGTATTTGAACTTTTAAAAATTGTTAATAAAGTTGCATAAATATGGCATGTAATTAGTCACTGCATTTGTATATACGGAAAATGGGTCATTTGTCCAAAAAAATTTAAAATATCAAATGGACTGAAATGGACAAAAAAATACAAGGATTATTCATAAACTTAAAAAAATAGCAAGGATGAAACTTGGATGCATTTGTAAAATAAAAATAAGAAAAACATATTTGAAAAGGAAATACACCATTTTTAAATTTTTGTCCATTTAAACAAAGATCTAAATCGATTTGTCCTTTTCACCTGTGAAATTTTGATTTTGGTCTTTTTAACCAATTTTGTGTTGTATATATTGGACTAAGCAAACTTAATTTTCTTTGTAGGAAATCATTAGGTCCATATTGAGTCTAGTCCGATCAAATGTCCTGTTTGGTCCTATTTGGTAATATAAATTATAGTTTGGTCCTAAAAATTATTGTTTGGTCCTAGGCTGATGTCATGGATGATGTAAATGTTATCCTGTAGTGGCACAAATACCCTTTTGGGACCATATATATAGAAAGAAACCCAAAAAATATCTTATTTCGTATTTACTTTTCTCTCCTCCTATTTTCAGATCTAGTTTCTCTCCTCCCCATTTTTTTTTTTTCGTTGCTACTCATGAAGACGATTAAGAATGACGATATTTTTAGATTTTTTCGCTGTGTATGACGAAAAGAAGAAAAACATGAAGAAACACATTACTGCTGCTGTTGTTGACAAAGAGGAAGAAAAAGGTGAAAAGAAAAAGACGAAGAAGAAGAAGAAAAAGTTTTTTCTGCTGCTGTTGTAAGAAAAAAAAGATGAAGAAGGAAAAGACGAAGAAGAAGAAAAAGACGAAGAAGAAGAAAAATATATTTCTGTTGTGTTGTTGACAAAGAAGAAGAAAAAGATGAAGAAGAAAAAGACGAAGAAGAAGAAACACATTTTCTGCTGCTGTGTATGACGAACAAGAAGAAAAAGACGAAGAAGAAGAAGAAGAAAAAGATTTTTCTGTTGTTGTTTATTAAGAGAACTTCATTCCTGGAATGAAGTATATTTTTTTTTAGGTTTTTATATGGACTTCATTTCTGGAATGAAGTCTGTTTTTTTAGGTTTTTATAAGGACTTCATTTCTGGAATGAAGTCTGTTTTTTTAGGTTTTTATATGAACTTCATTCCTGGAATGAAGTCTATTTTTTTTTAGGTTTTTATATGGACTTCATTTCTGGAATGAAGTCTGTTTTTTTAGGTTTTTGTTGATGGTAGTTTTTAAACAAGGGGTAAAATCAAAAAACCCATGACCTAGTGTTACCCGCAACACATTAACTAAGAGCATTTAACTCAAGTGTAAATAATTAATAGGGGTATTTTTTCAAAATACCGGATTAGGGTTTTCGACACAGAACCCTAATTCCAAAACCAAGCCGCACACTGCGCACCATGGCAACAATGCAAAACCAAGCCGCACACTGCGCACCATGGCAACAATGCCAAACCAAGCCGCACACTGCGCACCATGGCAACAATGCCAAACCAAGCCGCACACTGCGCACCATGGCAACAATGCCAAACCAAGCCGCACACTGCGCACCATGGCAACAATGCCAAACCAAGCCGCACACCGCGCACCATGGCAACGACGCCAAAACCAAGCCGCACACCGCGCACCATGGCAACGACGCCAAAACCAAGCCGCACACGCACACCATGGCACGTGACGCCAAAACCAAACTACATATCGCACTCATTAGCAACCATGCCAAACTAAGCCACTACGCCATTGGCACATGCCAAATATAGCGCCCTAGGCTTGCAAAACGTGCAACTAGGTCAACATGGCCGTACGTGCCATTGGCACATGCCAACACGTACCACAAGCCATATTTCCAAGCCGCTATGCCATTGGCACATGCCAAATATAGCGCCCTAGGCTTGGAAATATGGGCAACTAGGTCAACATGGCCAGACGTGCCATTGGCACATGCCAACACGTACCACAAGCCATATTTCCAAGCGGCTATGCCATTGGCACATGCCAAATATAGCGCCCTAGGCTTGCAAACGTGCAAACTAGTTCAACATGGTCGTACGTGCCATTGGCACATGCCAACACGTACCACAAGCCATATTTCCAAGCCGCTATGCCATTGGCACATGCCAAATATAGCGCCCTAGGCTTGCAAACCATGCAACCTAGGCCAAGTCGGCCACGCATGCCATTGGCACATGCCAACATGCTCATTTGGTAGCTTTTCCTACCAAGGCCACGACCCTAATGGCCACGCATGCCATTGGCACATGCCAACATGCTCATTGGTAGCTTTTCCTACCAAGGCCAAGGCCCTAATGGCCACGCATGCCATTGGAACATGCCAACATGCTCGCTGGTAGCTTTTCCTACCAAGGCCACGGCCTGCCACGCATGCCATTGGCACATGCCAACATGCTCATTGGTAGCTTTTCCTACCAAGGCCACGGCCTAACGGCCACGCATGTTATTGGCACATGCCAACACGCACGCTGGTAGCCTTCATCACCTAGCCGTGCCCCTTAATGCACGCTCGGTAGCCTAACTCGCGCAAACCATGCAACCTATCACCAAGGCATTCCGCACATGCCATTGGCACATGCCACACACGCCACTAGCAATCTGGCATTGCCACTTACACTCAACGTACAACCTACCACCAAGGCATTCTCGCACATGCCAATGGCACATGCTACACGCGCCACTAGCAGCGCCACTTGCACTCAAGGCGAGATATCAACACAAACCACTTGCACTCAAGGTGCAACCAACACTCGAGATATCAACACAAACTGGGGATGCTTTCCAGGGTTTTGGTTTGGTCTGACTTGCTTGTTGTTGATGGTGGTTTTTAGACAAGGGTTAAAATCGTAAAACCCCATGACCTAGTGTTACCCGAAACACATTAACTAAGAGCATTTAACTCGGGTGTAAATAATTAATAGGGGTATTTTTTCAAAATACCAGATTAGGTTTTCAAATACGTAACCCTAATTCCAAAACCAAGCCGCATCTTCGCGCACCATGGCAACAATGCCAAACCAAGCCGCATATATGGCGCACCATGGCAACAATGCCAAACCAAGCCGCACCTCGCGCACCATGGCAACAATGCCAAACCAAGCCGCATCTTGCGCACCATGGCAACAATGCCAAACCAAGCCGCACCTCGCGCACCATGGCAACAATGCCAAACCAAGCCGCATCTTTTTGCGCACCATGGCAACAATGCCAAACCAAGCCGCATATGCGCACCATGGCAACAATGCCAAACCAAGCCGCATACTGCGCACCATGGCAACAATGCCAAACCAAGCCGCATACTGCGCACCATGGCAACAATGCCAAACCAAGCCGCACCCTGCGCACCATGGCAACAAGGCCATATTTCCAAGCCGCTATGCCTTTGGCCCACGCCAAATATAGCGCCCTAGGCTTGCAAGACTTGCAACTAGATCAACATGGCCGTACGTGCCATTGACACATGCCAACACGTATCGCAGATATTTCCAAGCCGCTATGCCTTTGGACCACGCCAAATATAGCGCCCTAGGCTTGCAAGATTTGCAACTAGGTCAACATGGCCGTACGTGCCATTGGCACATGCCAACACGTATCATGAGCCATATTTCCAAGCCGCTATGCCTTTGGCCCACGCCAAATATAGCGCCCTAGGCTTGCAAGACTTGCAACTAGGTCAACATGGCCGTACGTGCCATTGGCACATGCCAACACGTACCGCAGGCCATATTTCCAAGCCGCTATGCCTTTGGCCCACGCCAAATATAGCGCCCTAGGCTTGCAAGACTTGCAACTAGGTCAACATGGCCGTACGTGCCATTGGCACATGCCAACACGTATCGCAAGCCATATTTCCAAGTCGTTATACCATTGGCACACGCCAAATATAGCGCCCTAGGCTTGCAAGACTTGCAACTAGGTCAACATGGCCGTACGTGCCATTGGCACATGCCAACACGTATCGCAAACCATATTTCCAAGCCGCTATGCCATTGGCACATGCCAAATATAGCGCCCTAGGCTTGCAAGACTTGCAACTAGGTCAACATGGCCGTACGTGCCATTGGCACATGCCAACACGTACCGCAAGCCATATTTCCAAGCCGCTATGCCATTGGCACATGCCAAATATAGCGCCCTAGGCTTGCAAGACTTGCAACTAGGTCAACATGGCCGTACGTGCCATTGGCACATGCCAACACGTACCGCAAGCCATATTTCCAAGCCGCTATGCCATTGGCACACGCCAAATATAGCGCCCTAGGCTTGCAAGACTTGCAACTAGGTCAACATGGCCGTACGTGCCATGGGCACATGCCAACACGTACCGCAAGCCATATTTCCAAGCCGCTATGCCATTGGCACATGCCAAATATAGCGCCCTAGGCTTGCAAGACTTGCAACTAGGTCAACATGGCCGTACGTGCCATTGGCACATGCCAACACGTACCGCAATCCATATTTCCAAGTCGCTATGCCATTAGCACGCGCCAAATATAGCGCCCTAGGTTTGCAAGACTTGCAACTAGGTCAACATGGCCGCACGTTCCATTGGCACATGCCAAACACACGCTGGTAGCCTAACTTGCAAACCGTGCAACCTACCACCAAGGCCACGGACCTAACAAGGCCACGCATGCCATTGGCACATGCCAAACACACATATTTGGTAGCCTAACTTGCTAACCGTGCAACCTACCACCAAGGCATTCCACACACGCCATTGGCACATTCCACACACGCCACTAGCAGCTCTGGCATTACCACTTACGCTCGAGGTGCAACTCGCAACGAAGGCATTTCGCACATGCCATTGGCACATGCCACATGCGCCCCTAGCGGCACCACTTGCACTCAAGATGCAACCAACACTCGAGACGTCAACACAAGGCGGGGATGCTTTCTAGGGTTTTGGTTTGGCGATCCTGACATGCGGCGTAAACACTACGCTCACATTAAGAAAGCGTGAAAAGGAATAAAGCGGTCAAATAAAAGAGGAAATAATGGTGAAAACGTTTTCACCCATTAACACCATGCGGTTACCACCTCCTCCCATTATTTCACCCTTTACTCTCTTCCTTCATGAGGCCGAGGGTACGTTTCAATCTCGACTTGTATAAATAGGTCTTACCTATTTCCACCGGACAACAAGTCTCGGTCGGGAGAAAAATACTACACTCTCGAAAGGCAACTTTGCAAGCTCTCCCAAAAAGCTTTCATCTCTTGCAAGCTTCCTAAGCTTTCACTTTACGATACAAGTCGAGATACTACTCTCTATTCGGTCTCAACACCTTTCTTTGCTTCCCTCCCCAAATCAACCCTTCTCCTCCACTTTGTGACCGAAGCAAGCTGGAACGGCCATTTCTTGGTTTAGGCCGGACTTATACGAATTGATCTCTCGAATCTATAAAGTGCTCACGTGCAGCACATTTGTTTAGGGTTTGAACCAGTTTCTCACTCACCTACCGAATTTACCGAAATCGGCGAAACGATTTTTACCCATAAACAATTGGCGACCACAAGTGGGAGGATTGATCTATCGGCTACAATGTCGATTGTCGATCTCGTTCTTCGACCCAAATATCAAGATGGTAGGGGAAGGCGACTCAATCCGACGCAACTACCGGACGGTTACCGTTACCAGAAAGCGGGGTTGAAAAACTACACTTGAAAACTCGGGGACTCGTTAAAGATGCTACCAGCAATTGGGGACTTGTGACTCGGTCAGACTGACAACCCCGGTTATCAGTTGTTAAAACTACACTAGAAATTGGGAGACTCATTGAATACGCTACCAGCAATTGGGGACTAACTAGCGATGCTACCAGCAAGGCCGCCTTTACACGGAGAGGGGCGTGTTCACAAAACCTATGAAGTGAGTAAATTTAGTTGCACAAGATATACGATCTATTTTTAGGTCCTTAGTAAAACCGTCATACTACTACGAGTCTTGTGCCTATTGCTAGCACACACTTTCATAAAAGCAATATTCCTTTCCCAAAACATAATCGAGTCATATTATCAAAACCATTCATCCCGAGAAATAATCCAATACCCTAAAAAGCTACCAAGTGTCTATCAAAGGTCAAGTTTTGAACCGGACATCCAATATGTCTTTCAAAAAAAAAAAAAAACCTAAATGAAAGTTTAACGGAGAAACGTTCAAGGAAAATCATCCAATGAGTCTGCTCTTTTTGGAGAAAGTCAACTTCGCATCTTCAAGAGCCGCTCTCTTCATAGTCAACATCTTGGAAAGCTTTTCGAGTTCCATCTCTGTCGTGCAATCTCCTCGGCGGAAAGGCTTTCGATTCTTGCATCTTTCAACTTTTGGATCTCGGCAAGGCCTTCGACAAACCACGAAGTGTTGAACTCCTTTCTACGCACACGTCGCGATGGTGCTCCCGGTCGGCAATAACGTCTTGAAACGGTGTGACCGGTCACCTCACGCATGTCCTCGATGGAAGATAAAGCCTCTTCCACACGCTTAACCAGCGCAAATCGACTAGTGACTTTCTTGGTTGTAGCCATATGTCCGTGCTTCTCCCAGTTCTGGTGTACAACGCCTCATGCTTAGTCGGCACGCTGAAGCCGCCAACTTGACACACATGACTGGATAAGGAACCAAGTACGGGGGATCAAAAATGGCGCTGCACTGGCCTCACTACTCGCGAGAGGGTCTTCTTCCATGTCTCGACGGACAACCATCGAGAGAATCATCCACCGTTTGAACCACATCCGTGCCGGCAATTGGCTAACGCTCATCTCCAAGTCACCGGCGGTGGTCACCAAAGGCAAGTTTTCATGCGGCTCTACCCCAGAATCATCCTCGAAGGGCAGTTCCTCCTACGAACTTGAGTCGACATATTTCCCAAAGAGGAAACAAAAGAAGAAAGAAAAGAAGTGCGAAACTCACCGAACCACTTCCCAAAACAGAACCAGTCTTTGCGGAGGAATCACTCTCACTTGTTGAACCTTCTTCTCTCTCGACTCATCATCGCTATGAGAAGGCTCAATCTTCTTTGGAGTTCTTTGAAGAAATTGTCGTCTCTGGCAACGTGCAAGAACGGTGAAAGCATTAACACTACAGAAGCCACTGAAGGAAACAAGACACATATTCTCGCCGAAATTCACGTGTTTTGAGACAAACCAATGAAGAGGCGACACATACCAGTTATTGGAAGAACTGAAAGACACAAGGGCCGTGGGAGGATCTTGTGAAACCGTCCGGAACCCATGACACGATTCTTCGTTCTCGTTCCTTGGCACAGGGGCTTTCCAATTGCTAGGCAACTTTCGCAGGATCTCTCAACATTGGATACTCCTTGAAGCTGCTTGGGGAAGGTTTGCAACGAACGTTTTCCACCACGTTATTCACAAAATCTCGGATCATAGTAAACTCGTCGCACCAAAACTCATTATAGCCGAAGGTCGTCGAAGTTACTCTTCCCATTTGAAAGAAGGAAAAGACGGATACCGGCTTAAGAACTGGCGTCAAGGGCGACACGCAATGAATCCTTAGGGATCACCGGTAGGTAAACAAGAGGCACCCCTTGATCGAAACCCATGTGACGAGCGGCACGGTCAATATTGTAGCGGCTATCTGGAAAGACCCCACGAAGAAAGACGGCATATACCGGGCAGCGGCTTTGAATGAACAGGTTTTCACCAACGCTCAAATCGTCATCGAGAAGACAAAGACATGAGCGGAGCGAAGCAAAAGTGTCAATTTGAGTCACGACTTATGGACCGGCCCCCATGGACGAAAATTGATTTCATGCAACTTATCAAGAAAACTAACCAAGCTCACGCCAACTCTTGGGCCTTTGTTCACCCATCGAAGAATTCGGGAGCCACCCCAACTCACGGGAAGCGAAGGCGGCGGTTTCGGAGCATACTTCTCAAAGTGCTCCCATAGCCGGACTTGCGGAAAAGCAACGTGCACATATGAATCCACTTTCATGAAACCATTCGAAACTTGCATGTTCGCAACTAGGTGATCCAGATGCACATACAGGGAACCAAGGAACAGCTTGCCAATGGGAAGAACTTCACCCTTTGCCAACTTCACAGCAATCGCTAACAACTCTGGTCTTATTCCTTTCTTTCCAGAACCGTCATCAAAAATGTCTACGGACAACCGAGAGAGCCAAAAATGCGGCGACATGAAGATCTTGCTTTTACATTCGGGCTCCAACTCGTCAGGAAACCATTGAGATATCCACCAACCGTAAGGGCACCTTTCATCCTCTTTCGAGGCGAGAATCCTTCGACTTCGCAATGGAGTCTTTCCGAGCAAAATCCCCCAACTTAGCGGCCAGGTCATCCCGCATCTTCACCTCACTTTCGAGATAATTGGATTTTAAGATTCCCGATTCTGGGAAGATTGACAAGAGAGCCACACTCTCCAAGGAGAAAGTTATCTCGCCCCATCTACATATGATTGTATGGGTGTCCGAACACCATCCGGAGATGAAAGAAACCAAGCACAGGATATCCTTCCTAACGGAGATTTCTTGAAGTCTTGACAACATCAATGACCTGCGCTCGAGTCAAGTTGGTATTTATATGCTCCTTGCTCACCATGAACTCAACCCATCTATCAAAAGAACGCAATGGGCTTTGACACATCCACGAAGTCAATGTTGGAAGAAGAATACACCCCTTTATGAAGACAGAACCGAATGGTGCTCTCGGGGCAAACCGAACGTGTCTTCCTTTCATCCTCACCACCGGTTAGCAAAATTGGCACGAAACACAGGTGATTCTTCCGAGCGGGGCGAGGGCTCTAGTGAAGAATTCATCATCATCGTGTTTGGTTTGGAATTATGAGCATCCTTCGACGAAGTGAAATTTGATTCGGGTAACATCTTATCGAATTCCTTCATAACAATTTGGTAATAAGATATCTGCACAAAACAAACGGAGAAAGACGAAGTTATCTCACGACACATAATCGTACCCAACAAAAAAAAAAAAAAAGGGGGAAAGGACGTAGGGTTCAAGACTAGGTATTTTATTCGGGGGTTCAAGACTATATACACAGTATTTTATTCGGGTTCAAGACTATATACACAGTATTTTTTCGGGTTCAAGACTATATACACGGTATTTTATTCGGGTTCAAGACTATATACACAGTATTTTATTCGGGTTCAAGACTATATATACAGTATTTTCTTCGGGTTCGAGACTATATACGCGGCATTCTATACGGGTACAAGTGTGTCTACGGTATCTTTCTTCGGGTTCGAGAATTATATACGGAGCATCCTCTACGGGTTCAAAATACACACGTGAGTATTTTCTTGAGGGTTCAAATATTTCTTTCGGGACCGAAAATTCATATATGCAATATTTCCTACGGGTTCAAACAATATATGCGGTATTTCCCTTGGTTGCATACATACAATATTTTCTACAAGAGGCACGCCAAGAAATCATATGCAAGGATTGTGGGAGCGCCTACTCTTAAGGTTTACACCTACGTGAAAAAAAAAAAAAAAAAAAAAAAAAAGAGAAAAGTACTCGAAGACATACCTGGAAGCTGGTTTCTCTTTGCCGCTAGTATGAAAAGAGGAAAGAATAAAGCGCAGGATGGGGAGAAAGGGGCTTTATATATATACTTTGATATAGGGAAGGCTTTCACCAAAAGACTTTGAAATAGGGAAGGATTTCCCTTTCACCAAAATCACGCGGTGTTCCAACGGGCCCACAAGGGTGCGACTTCCCAATGCCGCCCAAGTCACGCTTTGCAAGCACGGTTTCCAAGTTGCACCCCAAGCCCCGCCAATTGCGCCGACCTGCAAGCACGCACGGCTTCTACACTTTGCGCCGGTCCCACCAGCCTAGCACACTCGGTTTCCCAACTCACGCCAACTTCCCAACGTCGCCCAACTTCCACATTGCACCGGGCCCACCAATTGTGCCGACCTCCCGATTTGTGCAAAACTACCGAGGCAAGGATTCCAAATCCTATTTATAAAAGGTCGAGACAAGCCTCCTTCAATTTTCTTTACGGTTTCTTGATTATAGTTTGTCACCATCTTATGCTTACCTC
The DNA here is from genome assembly GCA_023531295.1 of Papaver armeniacum. Lineage (NCBI taxonomy): Eukaryota > Viridiplantae > Streptophyta > Magnoliopsida > Ranunculales > Papaveraceae > Papaver > Papaver armeniacum. The sequence continues at coordinate 237,055 of JAJJWW010012741.1, forward strand.
GCAACAAAGCCCCTGTTAGGAGCTAAGCGGGGGACTTAATGTTGATGGTGGTTTTTAGACAAGGGGTAAAATCGTAAAACCCCATGACCTAGTGTTACCCGCAACACATTAACTAAGAGCATTTAACTCGAGGTGTAAATAATTAATAGGGGTATTTTTCAAAATACCAGATTAGGGTTTTCAACACAGAACCCTAATTCCAAAACCAAGCCGCATATTGCGCACCATGGCAACAATGCCAAACCAAGCCGCATACTGCGCACCATGGCAACAATGCCAAACCAAGCCGCATACTGCGCACCATGGCAACAATGCCAAACCAAGCCGCATACTGCGCACCATGGCAACAATGCCAAACCAAGCCGCACCCGGCGCACCATGGCAACAATGCCAAACCAAGCCGCATACTGCGCACCATGGCAACAATGCCAAACCAAGCCGCATACTGCGCACCATGGCAACAATGCCAAACCAAGCCGCACCCTGCGCACCATGGCAACAAGGCCATATTTCCAAGCCGCTATGCCTTTGGCCCACGCCAAATATAGCGCCCTAGGCTTGCAAGACTTGCAACTAGGTCAACATGCCAAACCAACGTGCCATTGGCACATGCCAACACGCCATCCAAGCCATATTTCCAAGCCGCTATGCCTCAACAACGCCAAAATAGCGCCCCTAGGCTTGCAAGACTTGCAACTAGGTCAACATGGCCGTACGTGCCATTGGCACATGCCAACACGTATCGCAGGCCATATTTCCAAGCCGCTATGCCTTTGGACCACGCCAAATATAGCGCCCTAGGCTTGCAAGACTTGCAACTAGGTCAACATGGCCGTACGTGCCATTGGCACATGCCAACACGTATCGCAGGCCATATTTCCAAGCCGCTATGCCTTTGGCCCACGCCAAATATAGCGCCCTAGGCTTGCAAGACTTGCAACTAGGTCAACATGGCCGTACGTGCCATTGGCACATGCCAACACGTATCATGCAAGCCATATTTCCAAGTCGCTATGCCTTTGGCCCACGCCAAATATAGCGCCCTAGGATTGCAAGACTTGCAACTAGGTCAACATGGCCGTACGTGCCATTGGCACATGCCAACACGTATCGCAAGCCATATTTCCAAGCCGCTATGCCATTGGCCCATGCCAAATATAGCGCCCTAGGCTTGCAAGACTTGCAACTAGGTCAACATGGCCATACGTGCCATTGGCACATGCCAACACGTATCGCAAGCCATATTTCCAAGTCGCTATGCCTTTGGCACACGCCAAATATAGCGCCCTAGGCTTGCAAGACTTGCAACTAGGTCAACATGGCCGTACGTGCCATTGGCACATGCCAACACGTACCGCAAGCCATATTTCCAAGCCGCTATGCCATTGGCACACGCCAAATATAGCGCCCTAGGCTTGCAAGACTTGCAACTAGGTCGACATGGCCGTACGTGCCATTGGCACATGCCAACACGTACCGCAAGCCATATTTCCAAGCCGCTATGCCATTGGCACATGCCAAATATAGCGCCCTAGACTTGCAAAGACTTGCAACTAGGTCAACATGGTTGTACGTGCCATTGGCACATGCCAACACGTATCGCAAGCCATATTTCCAACCCGCTATGCCATTGGCCCACGCCAAATATAGCGCCCTAGGCTTGCAAGACTTGCAACTAGGTCAACATGGCCGTACGTGCCATTGGCACATGCCAACACGTACCGCAAGCCATATTTCCAAGCCGCTATGCCATTGGCACACGCCAAATATAGCGCCCTAGGCTTGCAAGACTTGCAACTAGGTCAACATGGCCGTACGTGCCATTGGCACATGCCAACACGTACCGCAAGCCATATTTCAAGCCGCTATGCCATTGGCACATGCCAAATATAGCGCCCTAGGCTTGCAAGACTTGCAACTAGGTCAACATGGCCGTACGTGCCATTGGCACATGCCAACACGTATCGCAAGCCATATTTCCAAGTCGTTATGCCATTTGGCACGCGCCAAATATAGCGCCCTAGGCTTGCAAGACTTGCAACTAGGTCAACATGGCCGTACGTGCCATTGGCACATGCCAAACACACATGTTGGTAGCCTAACTTGCAAACCGTGCAACCTACCACCAAGGCCACGGGCCACGCATGCCATGCCATTGGCACATGCCAAACACACACGCTGGTAGCCTAACTTGCAAACCGTGCAACCTACCACCAAGGCATTCCCACACGCCATTGGCACATGCCACACACGCCACTAGCGGCTCTGGCATTGCCACTTGCGCTCGAGGTGCAACTCGCAACAAAGGCATTCCGCACATGCCATTGGCACATGCCACATGCGTCCACCACTTGCACTCAAGATGCAACCACCACTTCAACACCGGGGATGCTTTCTAGGGTTTTGGTTTGGCAAGATGTGCCAACGCTCACATTCGAAAAGACGGTCAAGCAACACAAAGCCATTTCTTGGGGATGCTTTCTAGGGTTTTGGTTTGCAGCCCGGTTTCACGACTCATACCGCGAAATACGATTTTTACCCATAAACAAAGTGGCGTACACTACGCTCACATTAAGAAAGCGTGAAAAGGAATAAAGCGGTCAAATAAATGAGGAAATAATGGTGAAAACGTTTTCACCCATTAACACCATGCGGTTACCACCTCCTCCCATTATTTCACCCTTTACTCTCTTCCTTCATGAGGTCGAGTACGTTTCAATCTCGACTTGTATAAATAGGTCTTACCTATTTCCACCGGACAACAAGTCTCGGTCGGGAGAAAAATACTACACTCTCGAAAGGCAACTTTGCAAGCTCCCCCCAAAAAGCTTTCATCTCTTGCAAGCTTCCTAAGCTTTCACTTTACGATACAAGTCGAGATACTACTCTACTCTCGGTCTCAACACCTTTCTTTGCTTCCCTCCCCAAATCAACCCTTCTCCTCCACTTTGTGACCGAAGCAAGTCGGAACGGCCATTTCTTGGTTTAGGCCGGACTTGTACAGATTGATCTCTCGAATCTATAAAGTGCTCACGTGCAGCCCATTTGTTTAGGGTTTGAACCAGTTTCTCACTCACCTACCGAATTTACCGAAATCGGCAGAAACGATTTTTACCCATAAACAGTAGCGTACACTACGCTCACATTAAGAAAGCGTGAAAAGGAATAAAGCGGTCAAATAAATGAGGAAATAATGGTGAAAACGTTTTTCACCCATTAACACCATGCGGTTACCACCTCCTCCCATTATTTCACCCTTTACTCTCTTCCTTCATGAGGCCAAGGTACGTTTCAATCTCGACTTGTATAAATAGGTCTTACCTATTTCCACCGGACAACAAGTCTCGGTCAGGAGAAAAATACTACACTCTCAGAAAGGCAACTTTGCAAGCTCTCCCAAAAGCTTTCATCTCTTGAAAGCTTCCCAAGCTTTTACTTTTTGATACAAGTCGAGATACTACTCTCCCGTAATTATTCAGGTCTCAACACCTTTCTTTTCTTCCCTCCCCAAATCAACCCTTCTCCTCCACTTTGTGACCGAATCAAGTCCGGAACGGCCATTTCTTGGTTTAAATGGGACTTGTACGGATTGATCTCTCGGATCTATAAAGTGCTCACGTGCAAGCACATTTGTTTAGGGTTTGAACCGATTTCTCACTCACCTACCGAATTTACCGAAATCGCGAAACGATTTTTACCCATAAACAATTGGCGACCACAGCGGGAGGATTGATCTTTCGTTTACAATATCAAATTCTAGCTTCCATCCTCAAATTTCGCGTAAGCATGGTTGGCTATCAGGCGATCTCCATAAATATTGATCCCGCTCGTGGTCATGATAACTCCTCATTTTCCGGAAGCAATACCACCAATGAAGAGGTCCCAAGACTGGTTGACCTGATGCATGCTCGGGGGAGATCCACGCCAAAAACATGGACCTAATGAAGGATGCGATTAACAAGATACTCGACTTCCTCATCAATCTAACATCGGGGCTAAGTGATTCATGTTCCCCAGGAGATCAAGAGCAGGGGACTAACATCCCGAATGAGCATTCTCAAATCAACGGTTTCGTCACTGACTGGAAGCCAGCGGACCAGAGGCGACCATGTTGGTAGAAAACTTATGTGAATTCTGCACCTCTCCAAGGACCGGCGGATAAAAACATTCTCCGCTATCAACCGAATAGCACTAAAAGCATCACTAGTTCCCGCACCACGGGGACTCCAGGATCCCCGGAAGATCCGCCAACAATATTGTTTTCACCGATGACGACATGATGGTAGAAGATGGTCACAACCGGGCCTTGCATGTTACGGCTCGTCGAGAACATAGAGTTTCGAAGAGCGCTCATTGACACGGGTGCATCTTCCAATGTCATCACTCTCAAGACACTCAAAGCTGCCATGGTGCGACCTAACGAGATCGTACGACAACCCACTACGATGACAGATTTGAAGGCAACCAAACTAGCACATACGGCTACATCAACTTGAGGGGCGGTAGGGCCAATCCAATCAAGCGTGAAGTTTGAAGTAATTGAAAAAGAACCAGGACTACCACATGATACTTGGGAAGGCCGTGGCTGCACAATCTCAAAATCGTCCCTTCAACATACCACCAATGCAAACTTGAGTATTGAACGGAGAAGTTGTTCGAATTCTCGCGTCACTATCCCTTTATGCACCGATCCACTGCGTAGAAGCACATGGGCCGAAGGAGGGTTCAAAAGGCGTGGCGACCAAGATTCAGGTTTTACGCTGCAAAATGGACATCGCTCGGAGATAGCGACAAACCGGAGATACCCGCAGAGGAGACCGTCCTTTCACCATCTCCTCGAAGGAAGACCCGCCTGTCTCTCGCCACCGGGCGTAACCCGTGCCCGCACTAAGCGAGAGTGCACCCTTACCGCAAGACGAAGCAAAAGGGAAAGCTCACACATTATCACCGGTAGCAATTAGCATGGGAGACCATGACCCGGTCTCTCCGCCCAAAAGAATGTCTTCACAATAACCGGGGAGGAAGTTCCGGACGCCCCTCGGAAGCTACAAGATGGGACCGACTTAACCACCGACGAAATCGAAAGCTGTCAATATAGGGAATGAGGAATTTTCGCGACCCATTCCGATCGGTTCGACTCTACATCATGCGGAACTCTCAAAGCTAGTCGACCTACTCAAAGAATACCGGGACGTCTTCGCATGGACTTACGAAGAAATGCCTGGCTTGGATGGAAAACGGTCACCCACCATCTCGCATGTGATACCGGATCCAAACCAGTCAAGCAGCCTCCAAGACAATTCAGACACGACATAGAAGAACAAATCAAGGCGGAGGTCCAGAAATTACTAGCCGCTGGTTTTGTCAAACCTATTCACCATCCTACTTGGTTGGTCAATATCGTTCCCGTTAAAAAGAAGAATGGTTAGATCGGGATCTTTGTGTCGATTTGAGAGATCCGAACAAGTGCCGCCCTAAAGACGATTTCCGCTACCTAACATCGACATGCCGGTAGAGCGCTACCGGTGGACATGGTATGTTCTCTTTCATGGATGGATATAGCTGCTACAACCAGATAAAGATGTATGAGCACGACGCGAGTAAGACGCTTTCGAACCCCTCTTGGAAACTTCTATTACACCGTAATGCCTTTCGGTCTGAAGAACGCCGGCGCTACTTACCAACGCGCCATGACTACCATCTTCCACGATATGATGCACAAGCAAGTCGAAGATTATGTAGATGCATGGTGGTTAAATCGAAGACTCGAGCGGATCATCCGAGAAACGCTGCGACAAGTGTTCGAAAGATGCCGCGAATACAAGTTGAAGATGAATCCTTTGAAATGCGCCTTTGGTGTCTCTTCGGGAAATTCTTGGGATTCCAAGTAACGGCCGCAGGAATAAAGTTGATCCAGTCAAAACGCAAGCTATCCTCACGATGCCGCCACCACGAACCGTAAAGGAGCTCTAGAGTTTCATGGGTAAGGTAAACTACATTCGCCGCTTCATACCGGGCCGGGCACAGCCACCACTCGTTACCCCTCTCGCTAAAAAAGGAGCGAATTTCACATGGACTACGTCTCAGCAAAAAGCGTTCTAAGATCCAAAGAAATACTATCCTCCCCAACCGTCATGAAGCCTCGCTATGCGAGGGAAACCACTATGTCTCTACACAACAAGAAGCGATACTTCGCCATCTGAGCTCTCCTCGACAAGAGGACGACAAAGGAATGGAATACCCCATATACTATTTCAAAGTAGAACGTTGAGAGACGCTGAACTCGAGATAACCCAAGGCGGAAAAGGCGTGTTTAGCACTGATTTATTCCATCCGAAGTTCAGGCACTACCTCCTCTCCAATAAGGTGGTGCTAGTGTCCAAATCAGACCACAGTAAAGTTTCTCCTCTCGAAACCCGCCTACCGATAGGGAGGCCGGCTAAATAGCTCCCGAGATGTCGAGTTCGACATAACCACTACACCAAATTTCGGGATTAGAAATGAGAATAAAGCCGTTACAAATCGGGGTTGTAACGCCCAGCCTGTTGCAAAAGTGGGTATTACAAGTTTTTCGTATGGCAATGGAGCCGTTACTGAATTTTGGGTTGTAACGGGCGTTAGTAACAGAAAGCAGCCGTTACGTAATTGACACGTGTAACAATGGTGAGAGCCGTTACTGAAAATTTTGTAACTACATGGTCGTAACATGTTCAAGTCGTTACGAATTTGTTCGTAACGACAAAAAAATTACTGCTACCAACATTGACACAGGCAAAATTAGTCAATGCAGACCAATTTTGACCAGTCAATATTGACCGGCGATTCGATCCTGACTTAAATCCGGAATTCAAAAATAATTTCCTGCAAAATCTTTCATTCAATTCAACCAAATTCAGTCACACATTCAACAATAATAATTAGTCTTATTCTTTCAAGTTTCAACAAGAACAACTTTAGAAAATTCATATGTTTTGAGGGAACACAATGGATGGTTAGAAACTTAAGATAATTCTAAGTTTTCGGTGGCTTAAAGCTCATACAATATCTCGTTTAGAACTTAAATAGCATATAAGATAACACTAAATAACAGTCTTTAAGTTCCTAACCTATTTCTAAGTTTCTCATGTCGTAGACTAACATGCACTGAGAAACATGACTCACATAACAGCCTTCTCATGCCACTGATTCTTTGTTTGAAGCAGAATTGGTGAAGCGAATGGAATCAAAAGCGGCCAGAGCTACGCATCTTCAATCCATGACCACTTGCTCTTGCAGGAGCTCTCTCTTCCAAGAAGAAACAGCTACGCAGTACTTCCTCTGTAGACACAAAACACTGTTAGCAACGGTTTTAATGGACATGTTGAACAAGAAAATTCGGCAAATGCAACAACATAATCCAAATTCAGTTGGTTAAAGATAACGAAACTACACATTTCTTACTTTTCAAAGCTGTATATAAACATTGGCAGTCATGGATAGCTATTCTTAATATGGTGACGGTGACCATGAAAAAGAAATCGCAAACCAGATCTTTCCGTTCTGCTTCTAAGTATGCAAATGGTTCTGGACTCTGAACTAAGTTACTTTGGATGCAATTTTTAATGCCATACAGACTACAAAGTGGGAATACAAAGCCAAAGTAAGATAGGGATATAGGTGTTATGATATGCTTTTAGTTTCTTAAGGGATATATATACGTATATCCATTACCAGTTGAGCAGTTAAACATGCTAATAATAATAATTTTGAACGCAAAAGCGTACTAGTGCTTACCAACTTCCATTCATTAGCTCTATACACTTGTGAGCATCCTTTGTATCTTTGAATCTCACCGAAACAACTCCCTGAGGATGGTTCTCGCATACCTGCAAGCAACAAAGTAACATGTAAATTTTCTAGTCCAACAATCAACATTGGGAAACACTGTCTTCGAGCAAGAGAAAGCTGCTCAATCAAGACTCAACCAATAGTATATGCTTTTAATAATATTTGACAGTCTGTGTTTTATAGTAACAGTTCTTGTATTAAATTTAAATCATCTCCATCGATATATTTCAAATAGGAAAACTAGGAAAACATCATCAGGATTCTTTGAATACCTTAAATTTTACATGCATAGCTTCTATCTGTCTCAAAAAGTGGTCTCGTAGACTCGGGGAACTAGTGTAACTACCGTGACCGCGCTCAATTTCCTACAAACAAAATGTAAAAATAAAACATGGCATCAATAAAAATGACTGAAAGACAACATTAACATAAGAATCCATAAGAAAGTCAGGAGGTTAAACTCACTTGATAGAACTTTTGAAGATCATTAATGTCTTTACTAATATGTTTTCTTTAAATGCTGCCTAGTATGTCAATTACAAATTAATCAAATTATAGTGCTTAGGATAATTTTAGGATAACAGATGTGTCCAAAAGTATTACCTGTTGTTCCGTTCTGCTTAGAGTTTGCCTCAATTCTTTAAGTGTTTGAATCAATGTACTTTGAATCTCCTCTGATTCTATCAAACGAATCTCAAGTTCAGACCTAGCCTCTCTGTTCGCTCTAGCCTCTGCCAATGACTTGTCTTTTTTAATACTCTCCATTTTGTTCTCTTGTCCCTGGAAAATACAACGTTATAGGTATAAGGCCTATTGCAGTCACAATAGAGAAACACTAATAATAGAGAAACAATAAGAATAGTTCAGTGAAATCATTGTCTAAATATTTCTAAAAGAAAGGTTGCTCCCAAAGGAACTGAGAAAAACATAATAAGGTCCCAAAACTTCCCATGTTAACCAAGAAGAAGCTAACGTTCTATCCCACTCTCTTATTAGCTCAGGCCAAATTATGTGCTAGTTGAACACACTAATCAAACCACAATACTCATATCTGCCGTTTCTGGTCCACCTAATTAACCAGATGTGCGTTAGATAAATAAGTGTTCACATCGACTCCCCTATTCCAATAGTACCATGGAATACCATGCGACCCCTCAGTCATCGCAATTTAATTCATGGGAGTCGAGCCAATCACAACATCAAATTATATGTCGCCACTCATTTTCACGTAGCGTTCCCATACTTACTATACCGGTACATGATCAACTTCCCATCTGACCACGAAATTCCCATAAGCGCACCCAATTTATCCTATGGGCTATCTAAACACTAGAGCCATAATTTTACATTTCCATTTCCACATTACCATTCACTATTAGCTAGAACTGTAAAGCTCCCTACCCATACTACAAAAATAAAACTCGTGTATACACCACACCGATTAAGAGAAAAGGATCAACCAATGATTCCAACACTATCGACTTAATATATACAAGTGTAAGACCAAAATAATAGATCAATAATTGAAATGCCATAATGAACAAGTACACAACACTATTAATCCCATGAACCTAACTAGCGTTAAAGTTAGCCACTTTAAATTGATCTATTATTAGACCATGCGATACTCAAAAATATGATTATTGATAGCTCCTTATTTAGAGATTGAGCCAAGCACTATATCCGGTTCCTAGATGAACTATACAAAGACACTATCAACAATGTAAAACCAACCAAGACACCATCAACAAATGTGAAACAAACCCATGTTTTAAATCCTTGATATGTAGAAAACACCAATCTTAATATCAAAGATACGGTAAACATAGTGTATAATAGACACATCACGGATCAAATGAGAAGCAAGTCGTAAAAACGTTAGGAAGAAAGAGATCTCTGCTTGTTAAAACATAACTTAAAACTACATAACCAAAGTTCTTTTAAAAATGTATTAGATTAAACGATTTACGGCAAGAGAAGATCCTCCAAACAAAACCAAGATTTAGCTCTCGAATCGGACAGCAAGAAATTGCGCAAAAGAGTAGTAAATACACCATCACAATGCAACCCTCACACAATATGTACTTCTAGAATTATTATATTCAAATACAAGACATTTTGAGGGCAACATCAAGACCTTATACTTAGATTTTACTTCTTATTTTTTTAACTAAAAAGAGGATAGAGTAAGTTTAAGAAGTACAAACTGAACTCAATCAAATAATCAGAAAAACGAAAACCGACAAGAGGCATTGTATGTCCTGAGATATCTAACTGACATAGAAACCCACACATGCTTTTATAATGCAAAGAAATGTCTACTATCCTAACCTAACCCTTGGGCAAATTAGCATTGGGACTAAACACGTCAATTTTAAGTTTATGAGGATATTGATCATTCAACTCTTAAAAACTAGGGGAAAACCAAGTTTCGCATTGATAAGACAACTTGGGTGAAAATTCTTAAACAGTAAGGAGGTTTCAAACTCATTTAGTGGATTCAACTACCAACTCGATGAACCCACATAGAAAAAAATCGAAAAGAACACAAGAAACCCATGATTCAACTATCAACATCTTCCAACTTCCATGAATCAAATAAAACCCATCTCTGCCAAATCAATATACACAATAAGCATAATTACATGGATTATAAAGAACTCATACAATAAAAATCCCTAATTTAACAACAAACAAAGCAAGAATCAGAGGAAAAGAATATTAACACACATCCGACGAAAGTTGGATTTACTCATTTACTAAAGGTAGATCAAGTTCACTTTTTGACCCGGTTAAATGCGTATGCCAAGCGTATACCCAATTCTTTCACCACTACCTTGAAGCTTCTCTCTTGATTCCCTTTTGCATCTTTAAAGGTAATAAAATTCAACTGAGCATCTAAGACATACAGTTCACCTCAAAAGCAAAACAAAAAGTTTAAATTTTGATTTTTCTAGGTTTATACTTGAATCTTCTTAGAGCCCTCAAAATCTTCTTAGGGTTTATGAACTTCAAAGATAGATTTGATTTTGAACCGGGTTTCTTGATGAGATTAAGTTATTGAAAAGCAGACTAAGAAACCCTAAAAATCGAAAAACTTATGAGATTAGGTTTTGCAAAATCAAGTTACACATATGGATTCATCCATGAGGAAGACATTTTTGTGATGATTGAGATTTTTAGATGATCGAGATTTTTTTGATGGTTTAAACTACGATTCATTTTTCATGGTCGAGAGAAGAGAAGAGAGGCAGAGAGCGTAAGAGAGAAAAATAAAATGAAAAAATGAAAAGTTCGATCTGTTTTCATTTAAGTATACAAAATCACGCATGTGAATGGCACACGCATGGGAGGAAATATCTCTAGTGTTACTCATCTTGGGTGGAAATACAATAGTACGCATGTGAATGGTACACGCACAAATTTCAGGTGTTACGACCTAGGTGTGACCAAGCATGTGGCTGGCACGCCTAGAAAAAATTTCGTAACGGCTAAACTCGTTATTTTTAAATACTGAAAAATTAGTGCTGGCCGCGGGCACTGTTACAAATTTTTTCAGAATGTAACCATTTAGACAATTTGTAGAACGACGAGAAATTCGACTTTTAGTTACTAATTTCAGAATTTGGTGTAGTGAACGTGCGTTTCCCAAGGGCCATAAAAGGACAAATTGCGGACACATTAAAGCATTCCCGGAAAAACACCGCGAGTTACGAGAAGATCTCTAGAGACCTTCCGGATATCTTTTTAGTCAAAGAAGAAACATGGATCTGTTCTTTTCGACGGCTCCTTCCACCCCAAAGACACTAATACGGAGGAGCGGGTGTTGTACTAGTATCTCCCTGGAGAAGTCTTCTCGCAATCTTTCAGCTAGACTTTCCATGCACCAATAACTCAGTGAATACGAAGCCTTCCTCATTGGACTATCACTAGCTAAACAAGCAGAAGCCACATGTTTGGAGATAAGAGGAGATTCCAAATTACTCATCAACAGGTAAACGGATCTATGCATTGAAAGAACTAAGCTGCACCATCACAGGGCTGAAGCAGAAAAACTACTAAATTATTTACATGGCAACCATCACACTTTGTCGACCGTAGCAGCAACAAGCATGCCGATCGCTAGCTACACTAGCCTCAAAGCTAGAGTTCCGAAGAGTGAGGAAACCTCTGACAAGAAAACGGCGAACCATAGCATCAACGTGGCTTTCACAACCTGAGATAGCCGAAGACGATGACCGGAGAACTCCTATCATTCAAGAACTCAACAACTCCCTTTTTCGAGGGAAGGTCGACCTCAAGACTTTTGAATTTCTTTTAGCTTCAAGGTGTTCTGTATCATCGAAATCCAGACATGCTCTCTTTGTCAAGGTGTCTCGGGGAAAGGGAAGCACAACAACGACTTGAACATGTTCATACCCAAGTCACGTGGAATAACATCAGTAGTAACCACTCTGCCGTCATTTACAACGACTTGGATACTATTACCCTGAGATGGAAACCCAATCCCGATTACTCGAAGCGTGTCCAAATTGTCGAACGCCCCCATGTCGAACTGTAGGTCCTCAACATCAGTCACACCGAGGATGGGAGGAGCCGTACGTCGTTTTCCTTCGCGATGGCATTCTTCCTACTAACAAAGAGGATGCGTCCAAGCTAACACGAAGTCCAAAAGATTCGTGTTCCATGACGGGGTTTTATATCGTAAAGAGTTTCGGGGAAGTCTACTAAGGTGTTTGAGCGATGAAAATCCAGGTTATATTAAGAGAAATGCACCTGGCGAACACCAAGGGAAACAAACTATTCTACATGAGATACGAGGTACTCTTGGCCGACCATGGAAGGCAGAACGCGGCTAATTTCGTTCGGAAATCTGAGAATGCTGCATTCACGGAAACCTCATCCACGCGCCTCCAACACCCTTGCACGCGATAAGTAGCCCGTGGCCCTTTTATAACTGGGGACTCGACATCATTGGGAAGATCAACCCACCGTCCTCAAAACAGCATGAGTACCTAATAACAGCGGCAGAGTACTTTGCAAGTGGGTTGGTTGTCCCACCGAAAGGAACCAGACCCTGTCCAGCGGCATTCATCAAGGAACACATCATCTGCCGTTTTGACGTGCCTAAACACGTCATCACCGCCAACGCACGCCTTTTGCTAACAAGCAAGTACGGGGAACTACTTGAGAGGTACGGAATCAAACAAGTCTTCTCTACCATCTATTATCCCAGTGGAAATGGGCAAGGCGAAAGTACCAGCAAGACTACGATCCGAATCCTCGGCCAGCAGTGCACGACAATCCTGGGATCTGCACGAGCAATTGCCAATGGCTCTCTGGGCATACTGTAACATCTCCAGAAGCCCACCGTCATGTCTCCTTACTCCCTGCGTCTCTACAGTGGGAGACACGCGATCCTCAAAGAGAATCAAGACATGGGTCCGCGAGGAATTGCCGCAGCAAGCGGACCCAGGTGGAATGAAGCCGAGTCACTCAACGCCAATTGCGGAACTAGATACTACGGGACTCCAGAAGATCCGGGAGCAGAGGAACATGCACAAGCATACATAAACATGATTTCCGGGCGTACAATGACCATGTAAACCAGGGTTTTCAAGGAAGGAGATCTGGTGCTAAAAACCGCCAAACACATCCATCAAGATGCATCGGCACCAGTTTTTCTCCCAAATTGGAAGGGCCATTACATAATCACTAAAGCATATAACAATGGTTACTACAAGATTATCAAAGAAGATGGGGAAAGCTAGAGGCGGTCATCAACGGAAAGTGGCTTAAGCGTACTACGCCTAATCATTTCGCAACATGCTACATCAAAAGTGTGAACGTCAGGCACTCTCTGCTTTTACTTTCTTTCTTACCGGTTATCGAATTTCAATACAATCCAACAGTTAACGAATCTCTTTATTTCTTCAAAAAAAAAAAGAAAAGAAAGAGGAGCCTTTAAATCTCATAATGCAAATCGAAAAGCCCATCTAGTAAATCATAATCCCTACAAAATATCATCTTCAATCGACCATGATATCTTTCGGTCCTACTCTTCAAATCTCGAGTTAACTCTTCAATCTCAAGACTCGGGCCAAAACTTCCTCCTCTTCCCAAAGATGGATTTTGTGGCAGTGAATCACACCAGCAAGAATACCGGCCTGTCGACCTTCACAATATTGAGGCGTGCATGAACCAGCTAACGTTAAACTCCAAGGATTCGCGGTGGACACCATATTCTCCCACTTTTGAATGGCTGACTCCAGCAGCATGAATGGACACATTCTCATCTCAGCAATCATTGGCAAAAAGACGATTCACTACGGAAACCAAAGCGGACGAACATCACTACACCACGCTCCTGGTAGCAATATGGCCGTATGTCTTCCATATCCTCGTATAAAGGGCCACGAATTCTTTCCGCACCAGGAAACCACCAACATTCCGATAATTGGAGGAGAGACACCTGTCTGAGTCCCAAACGACAAACTGCGGAAGGGGTATTCATGACAAGAGAGCCCTAAATCGCGTCCCCTCCAAGTCGGCAGCCGATCAACAAGGTCGGGCTTGAAGGGGAAACGACTAGGTCATCCTCATCGATAACGAAGAACGCGATGCTCAACGGGATATCTCTGCACAAAAGGGAAATTTTCCATTTATACAACAAGCGTTAAAGTATACGTCGATCCAAATAAGAAGAAAACATACCGTATGATTTTCTTAACCCGAATATCCTTTGTTGGGATGCTCATGCAAGAGAGACCTCGCGCCTTCATCAGGAGAACTTTGACTGGTTAGAAGATGATTGAATGCACGTGACATGACAAAGAGAGAAATCCAACAAGAAAAACCTTTTCTCAAATGAGGAAGATGATGCAGTTGCGTTAGGTTTGAATACAGAACCTTAAAAAAGGATAGGAAGCAATGAGGGACATAACGCTTCCAGGTTTTTTGGCATGGACGATGCCCTAATTGAAGCCGCGCGTGAAGGAAAGGAAAAATAAGAAAACTTGGTATCCGTAAAACGCCTCTACTCCCTCCTTGTCCGCACCGGCCCCACTAATTGCACCGACTTCCCAATGGCCGCCCAAGTCACGCCTGTGGCACGCAATGGCTTCCACACCTTGCTTCGGTCCCACCCGGCTAGCACATCAGTTTCCCAACTCACGCCAACTTCCCAACGTCGCCCAAGATGCACCGGCCCCACCAATTGTGCCAGCCTCCCGATTTGTGCAAAACTACCAGAGGCAAGGATTCCAAATCCTATTTATAAAAGGTCAGACAAGCCTCCTCAATTCTCTTTATGGTTTGCTGCTGATAGTTTGTCACCATCTTATGTTTACCACATGACAAAGCCCCCCATTCCGAGCTTGCGGGGGACTTAATGTTGATGGTGGTTTTTTAAACAAGGGGTAAAATCGTAAAACCCCATGACCTAGTGTTACCCACAACACATTACCTAAGAGCATTTAACTCGAGGTGTAAATAATTAATAGGGATATTTTTTCAAAATACCAGATTAGGGTTTCCGACACGGAACCATAATTCCAAAACCAAGCCGCCTTGGCTGCGCACCATGGCAATAATGCCAAACCAAGCCGCACTGCAGCGCACCATAGCAACAATGCCAAACCAAGCCGCTGCTAGCACCATGGCAACAATGCCAAACCAAGCCGCACACTTTGCGCACCATGGAAACAATGCCAAACCAACTGCCAAATGCCAAACCAAGCCACTCACGCACCATGGAAACAATGCCAAACCAAGCCGCCACCGCGCACCATGGCAACAATGCCAAAACTAAGCCACACATCAGCGCACCATGGCAGCGATGCCAAAACCAAACACATATCGCACTCATTGGCAACCATGCCAAACTAAGCCACATAGACGTGCCATTGGCACATGCAAACTATAGCGCCTAGGCTTGCAAAATGTGTAAAATGTGAATCTAGGTCAACATGGTCAAGTACGTGCCATTGGCACATGCCAACACGTACCACAAGCCACATTCCAAAGCTGGCTATGCCATTGGCACATGCCAAATATAGCGCCCTAGGCTTAAAACGCACTAGGTCAACATGGCCGTACGTGCCACTGGCACATGCCAAGACGCACTAACAAGCCACATTTCAGCCGCTTATGCCATTGGCACATGCCAAATATAGCGCATAGGCTTGCAAAAACGTGCAAACTAGGTCAACATGGCTGTACGTGCCACTGGCACATGCCAACACGCACACAAAACCATATTTCAAGTCAGCTATGCCATTGGCACATGCCAAATATAGCGCCTAGGCCAGTAAACCATGCAACCTAGGCCAAGTCGTACGCATGCCATTGGCACATGCCAACATGCTCATTGGTAGCTTTTCCCTACCAAGGCCACGCCCCCGGCCACGCGATGCCATTGGCACATGCCAACATGCTCACGTAGCTTTTCCTACCAAGGCCACGGCCTCTAACGGCCACGCATGTTATTGGCACATGCCAACACGCTCGTTGGTAGCCTTCATCACCTAGTCGTGCCCCTTAATGCACGCCAGCCTAACTCGCTAACCATGCAACCTACCACAAGGCATTCCGCACATGCCATTGGCATGCCACACACGCCACTATCAAATACGGCATTGCCACTTACCTTTGAACGTACAACCTACCACCAAGGCATTATTGCACATGCCAATGGCACATGCCACACGCGCCAATTAGCAGCGGCGCCACTTGCACTCAAGGTGCAACCGCCAACACTCGAGATATCAACAAATCGGGGATGCTTTCGGGGAGTTTGGTTTGGCGGTCCACAAATTGCGGCGTACACTACACTCACATTAAGAAAGCGTAAAAAGGAATAAAGCGGTCAAATAATGGGGAAATAATGGTGAAAACGTTTTTCAACCATTAACACCATGCGGTTACCACCTCCTCCCATTATTTCACCCTTTACTCTCGCCCTTCATGAGGCAGTGACGTTTCAATCTCGACTTGTATAAATAGGTCTTACCTTATTTCCCACAAACGACAAGTCTTGGCCAGAGAAAAATACTACACTCTCGTAAAAGGAAACTTTGCAAGCTCTCCCAAAAGCTTTCATCTCTTGCAAGCTTCCCAAGCTTTACTTTCCATCAAGTCGATATCCGCTCTCCCGTAATTATTCGGTCTCAACACCTTTCTTTGCTTCCCTTCCCAAATCAACCCTTCTCCTCCACTTTGTGAGAAGCAAGTCCGAACGGCCATTTCTTGGTTTAGGGGCCGGACTTTCAGCCGTATTTGATCTCTCGGATCTATAAAGTGCTTCACGTGCGAGCACATTTGTTTAGGGTTTTAACCGGTTTCTCACTCACACTGAGATTTACCGAAATCGTGTAAACGATTTTTTACCCGCTAAACAGCTTTTTTATATGACTTCATTTATGGAATGAAGTCTCTGCTTTTTTTTAGGTTTATATGGACTTCATTTCTGGAATGAAACGTTTTTTAGGGTTTTATATGGACTTCATTTACGGGAACGCCTCAACTCGATCATCAAGTAAGTTCTCTTATTCTCCTATTCTCTTGCAAGGTGCCCATAACTCGATCATCAAGTAATGCCTCAACTTGCTTATCGAATTGTGATCGACACGGTGGTGCACGCTTCGCTTGTTGTCTCAAGTCTCCAGTGGATTAGGATGGTATTCTTCAAAAAGCCGGCATGAAAAGTGGGATGCACTTTCAACCTGTCAGCAACTCAGGTGTGTAAGCCACCTTACTAACTCTTTTCATCACTTTTAAAGGGACCATCATATCTTGGAATTAGGCATCTATGCAATCTTTTGCTAGAAATTTCTTCCAACCGTTAGCTGTGAAGACCATCTCCCACCTCAAACTCTACATCTCTGCGTGCAAAGTCGGATACTTCTTTATTCACTTTCGCCTTTGATAAAACTATCCCACGCCTGCTCGTTTCATCTCGTTTACGACCTTGCATAACGATAAGGCTGGACGGGAACCTTGCTTTTTAGCCTTTGGAACCTCATGAGGGGTTAATGGCTATTGTCTTGTAGCTAACTCCGAAGGACTACCCAGTAGCTGAATTCTTGTCCAAATTGTAACAAAATTAAATAATCATCAACGCCACCCATCAAGCCTCATCACATACGACGTTATACTTCTTTCAGCAAATGCATTTATCCTCTCCGTTTACCATCGGGTTTGTTTGGGGTGATTGTTAGTAGAAATCTTTAGTTCGGAACCAAGCATTCCAAACAAGGCCCCAAAATACTGCTCTAAACTGGTGTGAGTCTCACATCACAATATTCTTAGGAGTTCCCATACTTCACTACATTTAAAGAACAGTCTCCATTGCAACGCCCAGATTGCAAGAATGGGGCAGAATGAATGAATACTTTGAAAGTTTATCAACGACTTAATGACGACGAGCCAAAGCTCTCAGATCTTTGAAGCCCGTTAATAAAGTCCATCGACAAGACCGCGATGGTCGTCGAATCGGTTGTGGTTGTAGCAATCCTATCACGCTTCTCCTTTCCGCCTTATCCAATTGGACACACTCAAGCATGTCTTCACATACAATTCAACATCTTTTCCATCTTAGGCCAAGAATAGGAATCGAAGCTATCAAAGCATGCGTTCGTTTCCATGCCTAGACACCGGCCTAAATGGAATCATCGTCTCTCTCAAGAGTTCCCTTCTCAAGCCACCTAAATTAGGTACATAAATTTTTTCCTCCCTTGGCATAAATTACTCCATCATCTAGCCAAAATTGATTTAACGATCCCATCACGGATCTGCACAGTCGCGCACACATGCTTGATCATTCTCGTCTCCCCTTCTTTGATTCGAGGAAACAACTCGCTTCAATCATGCTTGAACATATTCTCGTCTCTTCTTGATTTGTGAAATTCGTTTTCATGGCTTATGCTCAACTTGTATTCTTAACCGCTTCAAAAAGTCAAGCCACCTTGCTTGTTTTGGCAAAGCCTGGGTCAGCAAAGAACGTAATGGCCAGATGATCCGCCTTTATGATGAAATAAGTTCCAAACAAATAATGGCGCCACTTTCTTGGCAATGTATCACGCAAGCATTTCTTTCTCATGCCATGTGTATCTCCTTCAGTGCATCATTAAGCTTACGACTCTCGTAGTTTCACCTGGATAACTATCTTGCACTAAGACTCCCCCTGAGAGCCCCCGCTCCTCGAACATCGGTGTGCTCTTCAAATGGTACATCGAAGCAAGGCAAGCGTTAAGAAACGGATTCTGTCGGATCGCTTCCTTCAATGCATCGATTGGCCACGACACTCATGGAGTCCATGCCCAAGATTTGTCATTCCTCAACAAATCTTTCAAGAACCCACTTTTCTTTTGAATAGCCAACTATGAATCTCCGGTAATAGTTAGCTAAACCCAAAAAGAATGAAGCTCTCCAAGCTTTTTAGGTCTGGCCCAATCCAAAATAGCTCTACCTTTTTCTCAAGTCCATATGCACGCAACCTTGCGATATCACATGGCCAAGGAAAGTAATTGTGGTCGGGAAACTAACACTTTTCCTTCTTCACATACAAACTTACTTCTGCTTTGTAAACACTTTGCGAAGATGCATCACATGCTCTTCCAAAGTTTCATGTGATATATATGACTATGTCATCCAAGTATACCACTAAAAAATGGTCAATGTACTCGGCAAACACATCATTCATCGGGTTGCAAAATGTTCTTTGGAGCATTCGTCAAGCCAATGGCATAACGGTATTCAAATGAGCCATACCTTGTTACCATTGCGGTCTTTGGTTCATCTTGTCGGTATACACTTGGTAGTAACCCGGCGCAAATCCAATTTGGTGAAGTACTTGGCCTTAGCTAATCTGTCAAACAAGTCTGCCACTAGCGGAATTGGGTACTTGTTCTTCATAGTTAACTTGTTCAAAGCCCTGTAATCTACACAGACATACGAAGCGAGCTATCTTCCTTCTTTGAACAGTAACGAGCACCAAATGGAGCTTTAGACGGTTGTATGTATCCTGCCTCCAAACAATTCTAAATATGCTTGCGCATCTCCTCAAGTTCTAATGGTGACATACGATATGGTGCTTGTGCAGGAGGCCCTCCTGGAATCAACTCTATCATATGATCGAGTCTGCGCGTTGAGTAGCGTATTAGGAAGTTATGCAGGCATTGTGTATGAAAACTCTTCTAAGACCTCATCTATTCCATCCTCTACTACTACCCTCCTGGTTTGATCTCAACAAACACGCATAGAAAGTAGCCAAGCTTAGCGCATACCATCGTTCACCTAAACCGCGACAAACATGGCTTAAGTGTCTTGTCTGGTTCACTTTGTCTCACCATAGGGAGAAAACATGGGTATTGAGGGTTTTGTATCAATATACTATTTCTATGAGGTAATGGCGACACCTTCGCCGCGAAAAAGAAATCCATGCCCAAAATCAGGTCAAAATCATCCATGACCATCACTAGAAAGTCTAGCTTTCTTTCCATTCTCCAACTTGCACATCCGCATGCAGAGCTTTCCTCGACGGCTTGTAGTTCTGCGTTAAGTTTTGATGGTGCTAGCCACGCAGTAACCGTTAAGTTCAATGCTATGGCAACGTTTGGATGAATGAAAGACTTCTCCAGCACCCGCATCGCCATCGCTAATACCCATTCTCCATTGATCTTCACATCAACGTACATCAGTCCAGAAGATATCTTCTTCTCTCAGTGTGTGCTTTGCTCCCACAGCAATGACTGATTTTGCGATGTTGGCCACTACCAACATCACGAGCCTTCTCAAGCCATCGTGTTGTTTCTCATCAACACTTTGCAGCATCTCCGGTTCTTTAGTGCGGTTGATATATGTAGAACAACTTGTTTCGCCCCATCAAGTTGTTGGGGACATCCTTTGTGCATGATTATCACTTGTAGATTCTTGAATTAACGATTGATACCTTTAATGAAATTATTTGGTTTGATCTTCGCCTCATCCTTTGCATGCCTTGTACTTTCGGTGTTGATCCTTCACTTCAAATATAATTCTGATGTACCAAACATAGAACATCAACAACTTCAATCAGCCTTATAATCCAACGTGAAAGAGAGACCCTAAACAAGGGCTACGGGAGCACCCGGGATTTGTCACGAGGTTTGCACTTCTCAAATGCAAAACCAACTTGAAAATGACAATTATGCTCCCACAACACAATCTCAAACTCGCACTGCTTGATACTTGACTTCTTGACTAATTCTGTCCCGCCCATACTAAATAGGGTTACGCTCACAAATCTTTCAAGTCTTTAATCAAATTCACACTATTGATGCACTGAAATAATAAGCCAAAACCAAGGGAAATATGCACCAACAGAACTTTTTCTAAATCGTGCCTTAGCCTTTTTATTTGTGCACTTAGGGTTACAAACTCTTCTTGTTCCGATCCCCAATCCCTTCACAAGATCGGGCTTGTATAGCCCTTACAAAAAGCTATGTACAACTAATCGCAAGCGATTAAAGATTTATTTTTACAAAGCGTGATTTAGCTAATCGTAAAACTTGCCAAACAGTTCACTAGCAAAAACGACCTTCCTACGCTAAGAAAGCATAAAGCAAAACCCACTTCTCGTGTAACCAATTTTAGTCAGTCAAGGCCATGTGCCCCATTACATGTCATTCATTGTTGCCAAGCGATCAACGCATTTGCCACCCAAATATTGCGCCTATCCATTTGTAATATCATTCTCCGCTTAATGATGCAAGTGTGCCTAATACAATCTTGCACATGCCACGCCCCATGCATACGGGTAACATGCCAACTCATTTGGCATCTCGTGATGCTAATCTCGCATCCTTGGGCCATGTCCAAACATTTTGGTACATGCCATTCTTCTTTCGCAACTCCGACATGCACTTGTACTGAATCCCTTTATTATGGCTTACGTTGCACTATTATGGATTCATTGCACTATTATAGCTTTGCATTGCACCATTATCGAGTACTTGCATCTCGACACTTTGGACAAGCCACGCGGCATGCGCCACGGTTGCGCATCATCGCTTGGCCACTTGACAAAAAGACCGATCATAGAAGGATAGTTACTACTACCATTGAAATATGTCCTTTGGATATCATGCTCCAAAAATTCTTGTGTATAACTACAAAAAAATATCAAAAGAAAGATCTTCTTTAATAACATGCAGAAAATTGTCTCTGTTAGGTTCAAGCTATCTAATTGATGCTCCATTCAAAGACAAAATAAGTTTATTTTGTGTGACTAGCTAGCACTGACCTGTGGAGCAACCGAGGCCTCTCATCACTTCGTTTTCTTCTTCATTAACAACGAGTTAAAGTATTTTTAGAGAAATTTTTTTTATTCTCTTGAGGAAAACAGTTAAAAAGTAATGAATATGTAGAATATATGTCCATGTAAAGTCCATATATACATCCATATATGTTGTATCATGTATTAGAGTCCATTGTAACATGTATCCATATAACGAATATAAATATATGTCTCAATAACCTAAGTAGGCTAACCGAGAGCGTTCATATTTCTCATGGTACCAAGAGCCGTAACGATCTCTCGAAACCCTAACCTCAAAACTTTCTTTCTTTCTTCAAAACCCTTAGCCTTTCTTCTTTCTTTTCTTCTCTTTTCACCATGTCAACTGCTTCAACTCAAGACTCATCTATCGTTTCAATCATGTCACACAACACAGTAACTCTAACTCTTCTTCTCAATCAATCGGCGTTGGTTCTCTCATGACCTCATCGTTTAACTCCTTCTTCAACCAAAATAGTTCTCTTGATTTAACCAATTTTCTTCTCACAGGAATCTCAAATAACATCCATTCAATGTATCACCGTCTTTATAAGTATGTTCTTGATTCTATGGAAATCCGACTCGAACTTGTTGATAAAGTAACCTAAGAGAAGATTCCTAATCCAACGTATGAAGAATGGGAGGTCACTTCCACTGCAAACCATATGTCTTGGATCAATTGCTATGCTTGAATCTATGAAGTCTAAATGTGCTCGACTGAGTCGTGCCGTATGGAAATATCTTCGCTATACCTATTCTACCCATCAACCCGGCCAAATTCTACAACTCAAGGAAAAACTTATCAACCATTCAAAAAGGTAATTTTACATTTCTGAGTATATTCTCAAGATCAAGGAAATTTCACTCAGAAGTCGGCTGACCCTACAACCTCAGAAACCGATCTTGAACTCGTCTCCACAACTTTTGTGTGGATTGGGAGCTAATTGGACAAGTATCTATATGGTTGTTTTCAGAGAACCTTCTCTACCCACCTTTACTGAACTTCATGAACTACTTCTTCATCATGAATCTCATCTCCCGATACCTTGAGTCTTGAAACCCAACATATGACTTACATAGTTCAAGTGCTCTCTTTCGGCTCACCATATGTTTGTCGTGGTCAACCCTCCAATCGTGGTCGTGGCTCACCTAATGGTCGTGGAAATTGGAACTCAAATGGTAATGGTCATGTTCGTGGAAACTGGAACAATAATGTTCCTCCAAATCTGAACAATAATGGTCGTGGTAACTGAACAATGGTGGGCGGAATAATGGATTTTCTAACAATACTTGGTCTAATAATCGTGGTCGTGGAAGTCATAGTGGTTCTCAATTCAGCAACAACCACTCTACTAGATCGCTTGGTCATCCATATGCCAATGGTCGTGGTTATGATATCGCCTGGGTCCTCCACCATCATCATCTCTCGTTATTTGTCATTGGTGCGGAAACCCCGGTCACGTAGCTTCAACCCGCCACCGCCTCATGCAAGCTTCCGGGGACTGTTGACTTACCTCAGCATTCTCCGCAATGCAAGTACAGTCCATGCCATATGAAAACCATTGGTTTGTTGATACTGCTGCCTCAATACACATGACTTCTGATGCTTCTCAAATGTCTAATCGTGTCGACTACAACGGCAATGCAAAAGTACTTGTAGCAAATGGCAAAATTTTGCCATTTGCTGTGGACCCAGATATCATCATCACCTCTCATCTAAGATGTTGTTGAAAATACTCTTCATGTGCCTTTAATTGCCAAAATTTAGTGTCTGGCACAACTCACGTGATTCACGATTGTGTTTTTTGTTTTTGATAAATTTGGCTTTTGCATCAGATTGGCAAAAGGGAACTCTTCAGATAAGGGCAAGACCGAAGATGGCATGTATCCACTGACAACAATCATTGTTATCCTAAGTCATCAACTCCATCAGCTTTTTCTCGCTATTACAATTGGTACTGGGATAAGTCCATCAAGATGTGCATAGCGCCTCAGTCATCTTAATAATCGTGGTTTCACTTCTTGGGTCTAGTCTTTCTTTCCGCTTTCTTCTAGTGGTTGTTCTTTAAATCTATTTGTGCTAGCTTTTTAGGTGCTACACCATCAGTCTTTCCTTCATGTCGAGAACTACTTATTCTAATAAAATTGGTGCATGATTATTCATTCCGATTTACGGGACCCCGCACCTTTTCCATCCACTGTGGTTTTTTATTTTCTTTTGTTTGTTGATGAATGTTCTGTTTCACCTGGCTATACTCCTATCCGATAAAACTAAGTGCTTTCGCCATTTTCCTGATTTCAAAGCTAGTGATTGAAAAACAATTTTCAATATCAATTCCTCTTTTGCTGTACTGAGGGTGGCACCAGTATGCTAATGCATTAAAATCCTATTTGATTGCTAATGGTATTCAAAGTCGATCTTCCCCGCCAGCACGCCACAACAAAATGGTTGTCAGAAAGGAAACTTCAACAAATACTATCAACCATTCGTTTTATGTTTCAAAGTGGTTTACCTGAATGTTTTGGGGGCTGAATTTTATGACACCGCTTTCGTACTTGATTAATCGTCTTCCCCACTCGATTTTGTCCAACAATACTCGTTTCTTTGTCACGTAATAGAGACGGTTTTCTCAAAGCCTTGGATGTCGTTGTTACTCTCTACAATCTCATTTCCTAAACAAATTGCACCAAAAACACTTCCTTGTGTGTTTATGCTTACAAGATAAGCATAGTTGCTACAAATGCTAGGAGGTTTCGAGTAATCGTAGTCACATCTCTCACATGTCATTTTGATGAGTCTGCTTTTCCATATCCCACCGATGCCGGTGTTAAACTAAACATATCATCTCTCGCCCAATACATGTAACTGGTTAAGTCGCCAAACACAATTGCAACACACATCCGTTTTCACCAAATTTAGTAAATATTCTCTTTCTACTTCAGTTTTTCTCCTTCTCCGCTTTCTATTACGACTTTCACCACCTCCCAATTATCTTACTTCGATTCACCCACTACCCCGCCTCTTCAAAATTCAGTGTCTCCACTTTATCACCTACTAGACTATCCTTTTCATGGGATTCATCCTCTTCCCCTTCTCTTTTACATATCAAGGTCATCCAATCGTCCTCTCTCAGATTTGCCCGTTTGACAGGAGCTACCACCGCTCACCACCACTTGCATCCTATGGTTACTCACTTAAGGACCATACTATTCAACCTAGGAGTTTCAAAGGTTGTTTCTACTGTGATCCAATCTATAAAGTTTTATACTGAAGTTTAATCTATACCGATTTTAACTATCATGTTTTACTATAGCTTTCCAAGTTTTCGTAATGGTGGGCATCTATGCTTGAGGATATTAATGCATTGTTACGTAATGGCACATGGTCTCTTGTTCCTCGTAGAC